>JABFFE010001102.1:0-14845 GCA_013623625.1 Fusarium setosum
TCCCCCAGGTTCTCGTCTCTTGCCCATTCTCCACAATCCTACAACACGCCTAGACTCGACTCGTCTCCTTCGGCGCCGTCCTGCTTCTGGCCGTTGAGCTCCATCTCTCGACAGTGGGGGTTTTTACAAGTTATCCCGTTATCGCTAAACCCGATAAGACCACTACCACCACCAAAGAAATTCCCTCCCCGGCCCGGTCTTCGCTCGGAGGTCGCCATCTTGCCCTGCCTTTCTCGCTCGTCTTCCCTCTAGTCAACCCGCGACACCCTCCTACTCTAGCCTCTTTCTTTTCTCTCTCTTCTTCTCTTTGCCCGTCTCGTTTCCTCTCTGCCTCAGTCGCCAGTCCAGCAGCCGTCACAATGTCGAACCCCAACGACAAGCCCCTCCCTTTCGTCTACCAGTTCGCCGCAGGTACGCACCCATCCCGCCTCTTCCTTTTCGACCATGCCGCTTGGTCCGGACCCAATGGCTAATTTTTCCTGATTAGGTGCCATTGCTGGTGTCTCGGAGGTACGCTTTTGGCAGTTGCTCCAGTTCTGAGAACGTTGCTAATCTCCCGCGGGGTGTAGATTCTGGTCATGTATGGCCTCATTTTTGTCGCGTGCCTCCAAGACCCGTGCTAATAAAACGTCTCAGGTACCCTCTTGACGTGGTCAAGACCCGAGTGTATGCTTCTCTTCGCGCGCGCTCCGCGAAAATACGAGCCCAATTGCTAATTCTGACCCAGCCAACTTCAGACCAACACCGCCGCCGGCGCCGACGCCTACAATGGCATGCTTGACTGCTTCCGCAAGATTATCCAACACGAGGGGTACGCAATGCGCCCGCCCTCACCCATTGCGCTCTCCACCACTAACCGGGCGCCAGTTTCTCGCGACTCTACCGCGGCATCTCAGCCCCCATCCTGATGGAGGCTCCCAAGCGAGCCACCAAGTTCGCGGCCAACGATGAATGGGGCAAGGTCTGGCGAAAGACGTTCGGCGTCAACAAGATGAACCAGCAGCTCTCCATCCTCACCGGCGCCTCGGCCGGCGCCACCGAGGCCTTCGTCGTCGTCCCCTTCGAGCTCGTCAAGATCCGACTGCAGGACAAGGCCTCGGCTGGAAAGTACAACGGCATGATCGACTGTGTTGTCAAGACGGTCAGGAACGAGGGCCCCCTCACTCTGTACCAGGGTCTCGAGAGCACCATGTGGCGCCACATCCTCTGGAACGCCGGTTACTTTGGCTGCATCTTCCAGGTCCGACAGCTTCTCCCCAAAGCCGACACCAAGCAGGGTCAGATGGTCAACGACCTCATTTCCGGTTCCGTTGGTGGTACTATCGGAACCGTGGTCAACACCCCCATGGATGTAGTCAAGAGCCGAATTCAAAACACCCCCAAGATCGCTGGTCAGGTTCCCAAGTACAACTGGGCATGGCCTTCGGTCTTTACTGTAGCTAGGGAAGAGGGCTTTGGCGCTCTTTACAAGGGTTTCCTGCCCAAGGTGAGTTTCTGCATAAACCCTCAAAGGAGACATTTCACTGACAAGTTTCTAGGTCCTGCGTCTTGGTCCCGGAGGTGGTATCCTCCTCGTCGTCTTCACCACCGTCATGGACACCTTCCGCAAGTGGCACTACCCCTCCAACTGAGAGGTGATGAAATAAAAAGGTTAAACGAGCACGGGGCCAAAAGAAAAAGAGCACATTCAAACGATACCACGCCGCACTATACAGCGTTTAGACGGCTTCCCGGATGGGCGTGTGAAGATTGGAGTGGTGTACTGGATATTCCCTGATAACCTGGGCATTTTTGTCGGGCAAGAAAGACCACGATACGTTCCGTTTTCATTAGAATCCGCAGGTGGTGTTGGACTGGTTGTATACAGAGGGATAAAGGGGCGGGTCGTTTTTTTGCATTGGCGTAGGCTGTTGTATAGATCTTGAGCCAATTCAATGTCTCTGAATCACTTCGAATGCTTGTCAATGTGCTCCTCAGAGGCAATGGGATGAAAGTTTGAAGAGGGTTGCCGAATCTGGTAGTTGATGAAGGGTTTTCGTCTGATTTGGCTTTGGGGAGGGATATGGACTTTCTTGAAGTAGTAAAAACAGTATTTTCTGCCCCCCATAATGTCTCCAGCATTGAGTGCAAGTGTCTCAACATGCGTTGGGTGCGCCTATCCCTGGCATGGCGCACAGCTCAACGCAACTCCTGACTTACACGGAGTATCGCCAACTTGACTCCATGCAAGCACCCTAATAACCCCTAAACTGCAATACTCTCTCTTCTTTCTCTCGTTCCTCTTCATTCTTTAGGCTCATCCTCTTCAATCCACCCTGTTGACAATGATTCATCCTCAACTTCATCTATAAAAAGACCTCTTCCTCCCCTCCTCTCCCTCCTCCTCCCTCTTCCCTTTCTTCCTCTCGATATCCTCGACACAACCCTTTGGCCCTTGGGCCCTGCTTCTACAACTTGCCTTCATCCATTCTTTAGGCTCACTATCTTCAATCCACCCTGCTGACGGTGATTCATCCTCAATTCCATCTATAAAAGGACCTCTTCCTCTTCTCATCTCCCTCCTCCTCCCTCTTCCTTCTCTTCCTCTCAACAATCTTTGACATAGCCCTTTGGCCTTCGGTCCCTGCTTCAAGAACTTGTCTTCATCCATTCTTTGGGATCCCCTCTCTTCCATCCCTTCTCTCACACACCGCAACCCAACCAACATCATGTCGGACGCCAGCTCCACAGACGATGTCGATTATATCGACCTTGCGCAAGACGACGAAGGCCATGCCGATCCCGACGACGGCCACGAGGACAACAACGACCCACAGCAGCTCGTCATGGGTTTCGATCAGTACGGCGACCCAATCGACGAGACCATGAACGCTCCGGGAGAGGAGGACCTCTTCGTCCAAGACAACATGACGCCGCCTCCTTCTTCTCATGGAGATGACGATGACAACTCTGACGAAGTCGCCTCTGACGAGGCCACCCCTGACGAAGGGACCCCTGACGAGAATGAGGACAACGCGGACGTCCCCAACGAGGGAGAGCCAGCCGAAGACGGCCCCGACGATGGCGACATCGACGACGCCGTGAGTGACTACGGGCCCGATGATCGTCAGCCGGACCTGGTGCCCCCAGACCAGAAAGACGTGGAGGCCGACCTACACGGAGCACTCCGTGAAGAGGGCGTGTCGGAGCCCGACTGGCAGGGACAGTGCGTCGAGACGTGCAAGCCCCCTTGGCATCAAGTCGGCGAACTGTTCATCAAGTATCGCCGACGTTACCTCGTCAAGCGAGAGAAGCTCAAGAGGGCGATAGCCAGAGCTGGCGCCAGGACCAGAGCTCTCAATGCTCGCATCCGCGAGCTCGAGTCACAGCTCCCCAAGCCTCGAACGACGGAGCGGGTATGTACACGTTCCTTCTTTGCTGGCTCATCTTTCAGACGAAAACTGACCGGGGGGCATCACAGACGTGGCCGACCGTTTCCGAGGAGTGGATATGCCAGCACATAGCAGCTCCTGGTATTTACAACTGGGGGGACATCTACCGCTTGTCCTGCAAGCAGGAGAACATGTCGTGGGCCTTCGGACCTGGGAGGCCGCCGAAGCTTCACCCCTATCTCGGCCTGCGACCCCCGACGGACGACGAGGAGAGGTCGGCGCTCACGGGCAACGGCAACGATGACGAGGCAGAGCAGGACTGCGAAGCTGCCGACGACGCAACTCGAGCGGAACTTCAGGAGAACACACAGCCCTCCCGCTTCAACGACCTCCCTCTCGAGTGCCTGCTCAAGATCCTCGAGCTCCTCCTCGTCTTTGACGGCAAGGTCGTCCACGCCATATCCCGCCTGGACCCTTACTACGAGCCGTCCGACATCCACCGCAACTGCAACGGCAAGATGTCTCTCCTACACCGGTTCCACGTCGGACGCAAGAAGATCTCGCTGACCTTCACGGCCATCAACCCCCAGGACCTCCTCGCTCCGCTCCTCGTCTCGAAGCGATGGAACTACATCGGGGCCAGCCTCTTCTACGGCGCGAACAGGTTCGCCTTCTCCTCCATCGGCGAATAGGGTCGCTTTGCGAGCAGAATCGGCAACCGGCTTCAGCACCTGCAGCACATCGAGATCCTGTGGATCGGCTCCCAGCGGCTCACCTACAAGCTCGACGCAAAGGGGCGCTACACGTCGCGGCGAACCCATCACCTGGCCTACCTCGTCGAGGCCCGCCGTCTCAAGACCATCGCCGTCCACCTCCCGGAGTCGTCCAAGGGGTACATGCGGCGCAAGCACGAGCCGCCTGACATTGTCGACTTCATGGCGGACAAGACGGAGCTCCAGCCAAACTACCGCCGCTTCCGCTCCCTGCGCACTCTGCAGGGGTTGGACTACCTCCACGTGCTCCGCGGCCTCAGGGAGATCACCTTTTGGGACTACGACAAGTGGCTCGACTATAAGAGCAAGGTCCCCGTCCGCGACTGGAGCTTTGTGAGCGACATCAACGCCGTCGTCCGTCGCGAGAAGGCCCCCCACGACTTCCAGTTCTCCGAGCTTTGGCGGCTGGCTCCTCTGGTCACCGGGTTCCGTCTCCGCCATCCCGACGTCGCCAAGATCGAGGAGCTCGTCGACCCGGAGTCGCAGCAGCCTCACGGGGCGCCTCCGTCCCCCCCGCCTGAGGACGATCTTCAGTATCCCCAGACGCAGAACGCCGTGGACGTGAGCGACGACGAGGTGGACACTGAGACGGAGGACGACAGCGATGACTCGGATGACGAGTCGGATGACTCGGACGGTGGGAGCCAAGACGACGACGGTGATGACTCTGACGACGAGGATGACGATGGGGACGGCGGTGACGTTGGCCTCGGCAACCCGGTCGGGGGGGATGACGGCCCTCATGGTGACGGGCCCGGCGGTGATGATGATGGGGAGGCGCTTCTCGCCGCGGCGCTCCAGCAGGTGATCAATCAGCACAGTTCCGACGAGGAGGAGGAAAAGTACGACCCTGCGGCGGATCACGCCCCCTGGCCGTTCGCTGACGGCGCCGTCATCGACCTCACCGCTGACGATGGACCTCCTGTCGAAGGGCCGCGAGGTGATCCCAACCCGGTCCCATCCTATGCTGGTGGTCGAGCTCCTTCGGGGGAGAGGGATAGCCCGCTTATCGTTCAAGACGACGACGAAACCCCCCCTTATCAGGAGGGCAGCCGGGCTCCGTCGGGAGAACGAGACAGCCCGTTCGTTGTGCAGGACGACGAGGATTCGCCCGAAGAACCCAACGCCCGTGGTCAGGAGATGTCACCGTCCAGCAACGCCGAGGAGTCGCTCTTCGTCCAGGACAGCACGTCCCCCGAGGCGGCCGATCAAATCATGCCGCCGCCGCCACCCCGTCTCCCGTCCAGCCGCTCGCCCGGGACCGGAGAGGCGCAAGACGGAAGAGAGCCGTCGCTGTTCGTCCAGAGCCCCGAGCGGGTCAACCGCCCGGTATTCGTCACCAAGGTCGAGAGCGCCTCCCCGCCGGTAGGAGACCCGTCAGCCGTCCAGAACGCCGCCGCCGCCGCACCGGGACCCAGCGCCACGCCGGCGCGGCAGGTGCGCGAGGAGAGCAACCTCTTCTGCAGCCCGACGTCCTACTCGGCCATCGTCCCGCCCAGCACCAACGACGGCGGCGGCCGACAGAGCAGCCGGGATGCGACTATCGAGAGGATGATGGACGGGCGTCACGGGGCGGTCGTCGACCTGACGGATGGAGCTGAGGGGCCGTCCCCTCCGGCCAGACCACCACGCTCCAGCTGGGATAAGCGAGACGGACGTAAGCGCTCCCTGGACGAATCTAACGGCGACGGTGGTGAGGATGGGAGCCAGGATGACGACGACGATGCGGCGGCCGCGGGTGTGGTTCGACGTGGTCCCAAGAGACCCCGTCTCGGTGATGACGGTGAGGGAGGCGGCGCTGAAATGGGCTTCCCTGGTGAGCTGGAGCATATGAGCAGCTTGAACGTTACTTGACTCTCTTTGGGCGTCAGCGAAACTCATTTTACGCGGCTGAAAACGACGCAAACAATAGTAAAATATATCATTGGGAGACAGACAGACAGACAGACAGACAGACAGACAATGCGCGGTTGTATGACGAGTGATGGGCCGGACCTTGACAGTGGATTTGGGCTGGGTTAGGCATCCGGGGGCCTGATGTGATCTAGGCAAAATGCTGGCAGTGCGGCCGGTTGGTTGGGCCTCGTTCTTATTCGTGTTTGTTGCAAGGCTTCGGTTATTACACAGGTTGCTACTATGAACTTTGTCCGGCAGAATCTCCCCGGAGTGAAGATCCCTCGCCTATACGCCTACGAAGGTGCTGCATCAAGCCTCGCTGCCTCTGCCGGCGCAGCTTATATGCTCTTGGAAGGCTTTTACGGGAACACGCTGCAAGACGTGGAATCTAACATCTGTAATTTGCCTGTGAGTGTATTCCTATATAGTGTTGAGCCGTCTAACAGATCTAGGAGGACACTCTGGAGCACATCGTGACCCAATGGACAAGGGCACAGGCAGAAATAGCGACCCTATCGTTTCCTTACATTGGTTCCATCTCTTCCGTTTCGGCGACGGGAGAGCCTGTCATTGGCAGGCTGGCCACTGCCATGACTGAAGGATTTGTCAACCACAGCCCCTTTTCGAGTGCGGCCGAGTACTTTCAGGCTGTTGCAGACACCGCCGTTGGCAAGCTGGATCCATTAGATGCCAGGATGTCTTGGGCTACGCTGGGCACGTTTGTCTTTCGCGATATTGTCCAAAGCACTACCCTCTACGCTGACAGCAGCCAGCGATTCCCTCTAAACCACATGGATCTCGGTACACAGAACATCCTTATCGACCAAGACTTCAATTTCATCGCCGTCATCGATTGGGAATTCGCCCAGGCCGCCCCATGGCCAGTCAACCACTATCCCATGCCCTTTCCACTGGCTGAATCCGACGCCGAAATCCAGAGCATCCTGCGGGATCCGAAGCATATCGCGCACAGGAATGTGTCGCAACAGGAATCCGCCCGAAGACTATACGTACAGAAGTTCCAAGCAGCCGAGACGGAGCTTCGGAACGAGGGCCGGATGCTCGGAGGTTCTTTCGCGGCTGTTTTAGACAGTCCACCGTCGAGAATATACGCATGTTTCATAAGGCTCGGGAGGCTTTCGATGGCAGATGAAGCCTTGGTGCACGAAATGGTGCGGCTTGCGTTTGACTATGATATCGGAAGAACAAGGGGGTATTTGCATGACATAGAAGACAAAGCCCGATAGGCAGCCAATAGTGGGAGTTTGACCCAACTCGCCAAAGATCCTTCTTGCCTCGACCAGAGCCTAGCAAGCAACCTACTTGAACGTCTTTTTCTTGGGCCGTTGTTTACTAGGTTGGGGATCCGGACGAGAACAACGCCTGGACCCATCACAGCCTCGTTTTCAACATAAGCCTAACACGTGACAAGCGGAAGTCGACCAATTGTCCCCGGGGAGGAGGGTGTTGTGTTCCCCTTTCGTGAACCACCGTCGCCCCTCAGTGACTTTTTTCGTTGGGTGGCTCGCTAATCGCAGCACGGGCGACAATACGAGTTACAAGGATTAGAGTTGTTATGCGGGAGCTAACTAATAAGCATATAATTCCTTTACGAGAGCCCCGGCGACCTTATACTCGCCACTGGTCATCATCGTCCGTTTATAAACTCGGTTAAATAATTTTACACGGAGCCAAAGCTCTTCACCTATCAGGGCAGCAAAACCCAAAAATTTCCACCTTTTAACAATTGTAATCCTGGCAACCTGTAATGGTCGAGGCCCAGATTGGTGGACAGGGGGATCTGACAGACCCATGACTGGTTAATGTGTGTTACGTCATTCCTTCGTGTCCCCGGCTCTAGCGCCGCGGCCCGTCCCTGGCTTAATTCTGATCGCGGTTCCATCACCAGCTTCCCCCCCACATCCAATCATTCGCCAATCGCCCATTTTCGCTCGACGCGACCTTCAAGTCGGCCAGTTGCGCCCAGCCAACTCGACTCTTCCCTCTCTTTGCTATGGCCGACCATCTGCGCAACGACCGCATAGGAAGCGTCCACTGCCCGACGCTGTGGAAGAGCCGTCGTCGAAGCGACCCTGTCGCGAGAACGCCTGAAATCGACGACGCAGCCATCGAGCCTCGACATCGGAGGCAGACGCACGGTTCCCCAGACGCCAAAGCCGTCACGCCTCACAAGAAAAAAAAAACCTGCGCCTGCACGACAAGATGACCAGAACTGCCACGTCAAGGCGCAGCCTCTGAGCCAGGAAAGTCCAAATCGACATCAAGCAGCACTTCAAAGACAACGAAATCGGACAAGACAAAGAATCCACGACTAACTAGCGGCTTCCAGGGGCAGGCCATCGCGAACGGGGGGACCCTTACCTCCCCAAGGTCGAAACCAACGCACGACGCCGAAGAGACCCTCGAACGCCGCGACACTGCATCGCCAACAGTGTCGCATTACCTACCGGTACCGCCGCAAGACACAGACAGCTGGCATCGAATGCTTCCCCTGTTTAAGGGTTATGACGACGAATATAATGTTGATATGAACCGGGCGTTCGTTCTCTGCCTTCAACAATGGCCTCTCTGCACATCAACCTGGTCGAGGCGTCTTTCGAGAGACGAGTTTCTTCCAGTTCACCCTTCCGTAATCAAAGGCGCTGTTCTCTTCGAAGACGATCCTACATCTACAACCTTGCCGCATCTTGCCGGAGGATGCAAATCTACAAGTAGCGCTTCAAAGAGGTTACGACGGCACAGCTATGGTTTAAGGAAGGAATCGGGCGTGGGAGTACCTAGGCCAGCCGGACCTCTGCTGCACCAAATCCCAGACTTTGCACACCATTATTGCGGAGAAGACGAAGAAGGCAGAATCCGAACGGTTGAGGGAAAGCCTAAGCGAGTGGGATGACCCAGCGGTGCGAGTTTTTAGGCATATCGAATTCTCGTCGGCATTCAGCCTCGGGCCAAATCAGGGTTTCGATAATAAACGACTCAGAGACTGGGCGTTGGTCGAATTGCACCAGAACAAACATACCACACCTCTGGCATCCTTGTCGAACCTGATCGCGATCAGAGGGGATGCCAACAGAATTATCCAACGGGAACTGAGGGGGTGGGAAGATGTCAGTAGATCACTATCCTTCGACGGAGACGCTGTGCGGGTTCAGGGCACGATTCCAGAGTCCTTGGCGACGGACCTCAGCCATAGCTTTACCTTCCCCGACGCCCCGAGAAGGAGGCTCTCGAGCCCCAGATCAGGCACGAAGGGCAGTTTTGAACCATCACATTCCCCCTCCCCGAGCCCGAACCGAACCCTCCAGATCTTGGTGGTGGGTAGGTCAGATGTGTCCTCTTCTCTTGTTGTTCCACCACTCGCCACTCTAGGTGTCCCTTCATCGCGGATTCATATGAGTCTTTCAAGAAAGGCCGCAGGCAGATCAGAAACGCCCAGGATTATGCGCGGGAGCAGTCGTTCGCTTTGAGGGATCAGTTGGGGAAAGCAGCCGAGGTCAAAGCGGAGCCGGGACACCTCGGCCGTATTGGGGACTCGGGCTGCTGCTGCGACAAATCCGAGAGTGGACGGGAATGAGGACGACAAGGACGGTGGGGACTACGGCCAGCTACGAGTTTACCAGTATGCCTAACCAGCCCACGTCTCCTATATCGATCTCCAGCGCCCAGGTATCGAGGGCCGAGCCGTCACAAGCCTCTGATGCAGGAGAGAGTTCCATCGAACTCAGGCCTGGGCAAACCCAAACCGTCGTATTGGATGTGGACGCACCCAAAGCTCCAGATCAGGCTTGCCACCACTTTTCGAAGGGGCAGGATTTCTTTCAGCCTTTTTTAGGCAACCAGTGAGTGACTCAGTCGCTGTGGGCGTTGGGGTTGTCAACAGTAACATGCTCATGCATGAAAAAGGACATCCAACCTCGACCAGCCTGATACACCTGCTTGATGCCACCCATCAACTCGACGCTCTGCACGCTCCATGACTGCGACATGGGCCGCCAAAGACGTGGCACCCCGTCACCATGCGCCGCGCGCTCAATCTGCGCCTCGCCCTCCAGGCCACGTCGGCCTTGTTTGAGTAACTGGCAACCCAGTCACTTACGTACACCTCGCTCGTCGCCTCGACCGAGTATGTTCCACAGCCCGGGACACATGCCTTGCGTACCACCATGCGCCCATGGGTGATGGTCCCGGTCTTGTCGGAGCAGATGTCTAGCGGGAGAAGCAGTCAGCTGATGAACACGGTTACATTAAAAGAAAAACAACCTACGGATAACTCAACTCGTCACACACCCCATGACTGACGTCTTCGAGGAAGACGAAGAGGACAAAGATGACAACGGAAAGTCTGAGACAGCAGACCAATCCTCTGAAGCAGAAAGCGATTCCGACAGCGATGCCACGCCTCCAGACGCTGCTACCAAGGATCCATTACTCGATGTCCAAGACAGACTATCGACTCACAGTTCGGCACAAAGCATGCGACGAACCAATTCTGGCTTGAGTGACAAGGACCAAATCTCGGCTGGATCGGCTGCAGAGGATCGCATTTCGACGAAAGACTTGGTGGCTTCTTGATAATCTTGGGATGAAGATAAGAAGATGGTGCTCAGGGAGCGGTCATTGAAGCAAGTCATTATTATATCACAGCCATTACTGCGAGGAGGGTATTTGACTGCAGGCCGCAAGGGTGCTGCAATAAAGCACAGCGTTCTATCTGCCTTCTGACATGTGTCAGGATTTAGTCCAGCGCTTTCCTATTCAATCCCATTCAATCCCCATCAAGTGGTGGAAAAAATGTACCATCCATTTTGATCGCTTTTTGGTGCATTGTGATCTCGTTCAGACATCACCTTACTAAAAACACTATGATTTATGAGAAGACTCAAAACTAAATAGCATGTTACTATAGACATCATCCCTCTGCCCTCAGTCTCGTCCCTGCGATCACGATCGGCGCCCATTCCACGCCAGGCTCGCACCATCCCGGACGAGTTGCTAACTATGACACTATACCAGACGAGCTGCTAACTATGACACTATACCAGACGAGCTGCTAACTATGACACTATACCAGACGAGCCGCCGACTACCACACCATCCCAGACTAGCCGCCGACCATCGCACCATCCTAGACGAGCCGCCGACCATCGCACCATCCCAGACTAGCCGCCGACCATCGCACCATCCTAGACGAGCCGCCGACTATCGCACCCTCGAGATTGCCGCCGAAAAGGCGACCGACTCGTCCCGGCCCGAGTGTTGTGATTGGGGGCAAGCAGGAGGGAAAATACACCAAAGATCGGTCAAAATAGACGGTGTAAATTTTTCCACCGCTTGGGGGTCAATCAAGTGAAGTAAGGCCTCTCTCCAGGACGGCCATGGCCAACTGGAAATGCCCCAGGCAATCGAGACACATCTTGTCTTGTCTGTTTCTGGACTCTGGGACTGAGACCTGGTGCTCCAGGTTCTGGAGTCCGAACTGCAGGACCGGGCAGCGGACGCCTCCCCCTCGCTGCAGCTTCCCTCGTTGACCTCCTCGCTGTTTTTGGTTCCCTGGGATGTTTCTTGCCGCCGGCGCCGTCCTGTTCAACACGCTGTTCTGGCGCTCCAAGCCCTGCATCCTCGCCAGCGATTGCGGTGGGGTGGGGAGTAGTACGCCCGTCTCCTCCGTAGAGCTTGTCTAGCATGTCTCCCGCGGTTGCTCGCTTGCTTGGATCCTCAATTGCCATGTGTCGGAGCGCTTGGAATTCCGTGTCGTTGGCCGCCTCCTGAATCGCCTTGATTCTTAGGGGGGTTGTGTGCAGCATCTTCCCCCGAAATCCTGCCGCATTCATCGCGTATACGAGAGTCACAAAGAGGGACCAGACATCCATCCCCGGCGTCTGGGGCAATTGCGGGTTTTGTTCCAGCTCAGGCGCCATATATAGTCTCGACCCAACAAACGTTCGAGCATCAGCAACCATGTTCGCCAGCCCGAAATCTGCAAGTTGGTACAGATAGCCACCGTCTACTGTAGGTGAGTAGAGGATGTTCTCGGGTTTGACATCCCTGTGAACGATCCCCTGGTTCGCAAGGTAGTCGAGCGCCTGGAGCATCTGGTGAAGAAATGGACTGGCTGAAGTTGGTACTCTTATGAAGAAATCATCATCCTGGATCAAGTCTTCAACGGTTCCGACCTTGATTTCCATGACGATATCCAAATGGCCGTCCCCCCATTGGGCCGAGATGTACTCTATGATGTTCCTCTAGTGCCATCATTAGCGAACGTGGTTGTCAATAATAAGACAGATCTCCATGGATTTTTTTGCTTACATGTGAAATTCGAGACAACGTCTCGACTTCCCGCTTCAATAGAAGATACTCATGGGATACACGGTTAGGTCGCTTCACCCGTTTAACCGCCAGATAGTTGCCAGTATCAACATCAGCAACCTTCCAAACCTCACCGAATGCTCCGTCTCCAAGCTTCTTCCGCTTCGAGTACCTAATCATCCCCAGAAGGCTCGGAGTGTGGATCCGGGTAATAGGCCGAGAGGGTGCGGCGATAGTTGGCGGCTCGTCTGAAAGGGTGCGAGTGTAGCGGGGATGATCTTCTCGATAGTCGAAATGCGAGTTCAGGCGCTTGTTACGAGGATGCCAATATATTCGGAATTGCAGTAGATCGCACGATATTCCGCCAAGACCGAATACCAGATTGATAGCCTCGTCGACGACGACTCGGCGGTGGGCACGCCCTGATTCGAACCCCATTTCCCCGAAAAGCTTGGTTGACTTATTGCTTGAGCGATCCTGGAGCATAACTTCCGTCTTGTTGCCCTCGTGAAGCTCAAAAGAGCAATGAATTCGCGAAATACCTCGCCCTTCAACTATGATATCGCCGCAACGCCCAATAGTGGCAAGCGTATAGCGTGACTTTGATCCGATAAAGGGACCGATGTCGAGCCCATATAGAACCACGTTGTTGTTGTCCACATCGTCGTCCTTGAGTCTCGAGACAAGGTGGGCGTTTTCGGGGTGCTCGAGAACCCGCATAGCCCGATTATTCAGGGGGACGAGCGAAAAGAAGGCAAGAGGGTGAGGGCTGTCGCGAGGCATAGTCGATGAGAGCGCCGAGTTGCGTGAGAAGGACACAGCTTCGACGATAATGATTTCCGGTCCTTTTTAGTCGACGACGCACCAAAAATCGATCAAAACGGACGGCGTCCATCGCTCGGACGCATCAACAAATGACACTCGACGTTTAAGCGCGAGCCGATCCCATGCGATCCCATGCGACCCCATGCGACCCCAGACGCGAAGTTCCTGACGTTCGTTCCTGGCGCGAACAGGCAGCCAGCGGTTCGACGTCTCGTGTCATTCGTTCGAGACTCTAGGCAACCGCCCTGCCGTCGCTTTATCGGCCTTGGCCAGAATAATTGGACGAGAGCTTTTTGGGGCGCGACAACGGACTTTATAATTAGGCAACCACTCTGCCTGTGGCCAAAAAACACGATTCTTGGTTGGTGAGATATGCCATAGCAAAGTCCAAAATTATATAATTTTATGAAAAAATTAGACTAGATATTAGCTAGGCCTTTACTACTCTTATGATCATATCTTCATAAACTCAACCTAATTTCGGAAAAGATCCAAGGCGCGGTTGCGAACTGTCGACCCCCGCGTGCCACCCTCGCCTCCGCTTTGTCTCTCGGATGACCAGGTCAGCCAATTAGCGCGCGTCAAGTGAGTGCCTTCGCAAAACAACCGCCTCCCGCGTCCCGACGGCTCTGCAAAGCTTCCTTTTCTTTTCGTTAATACCCAAGGCAGCTCGCTCCAGTTCCCAAGTTGGTGTGCTTCATTCACCATCCTCGCAAAGATGGAAGTCATTTTCAACAACCGTCAGCGACCCATCCTGCCGCTGTCGCAGGTCGTCGAAGCGCTCGAACGATTACGAGACGACCCTGAACAGCTCGCTCACGAGAGAGATCGACTCTACGACGAACCCCCTCCGCCGTATTCAGAGCCAGGCGAAACCACCGAGCCTCCGACCCCCGAGCCTCCAAACCCTGAGCCTCCCATTGGCGACGAGACGTATCAGCGATATCTACGAGTGATGGCTCACAACAAGTCAAAGCCAAGAGACCAGTTCGAGAGCCAGGCTAAACGTGAGCGCGAGCGGCTCGAGCATCAGATATCAGAGCGGTCCTTAGGTCGAAGACAGACACTTCCGTGGGACAACTCTCTGGATCTAAAGTCCAACTCCGAAAACAATGTCCGAAGCCGTTGGGTAGAGCAAGGCATCTGGGGGGACGACTGGGGCCCAGCCTGGTCCAACAACAGTAAACCATTGACGACGAGTTGTCTACATGAAGGGAGTGGCCCTTTCGTTCGCCCCCTTAAACCTACCACGTCTGAGCCGAACCCCCGGCTAGGCACCCGTTGGGGTCACGAAGAACCCGACCCAGAACCAGAATCGGAATCGGAATCAGAACCAAAGCCAGAGTCGGCGCTAGAGCAAGACCAGGAACGACGTCCCTTTGTGGGCATTTTCGGTTATCGCCCACCGGAACGGCCAAAGCCTCCTCGCCCGCGGCCCATCGGATATATCCAGACACCGTGGGGACCAGTTGCACGATACGCTGTTCCGATACCCACCGTTCCCAATCCTGAGGCATCTCGCCCCTACCACCAATTCGTGTATCAGATATCCAAGGAACGTGAATGGATCCAAGATGAGATGGCCTACACTGCACCCGGTCGCGCCATCGACCTCGATGCCATGGCCTACGAAAGCGTCAAGAACAACTG
>JABFFE010001103.1:0-13099 GCA_013623625.1 Fusarium setosum
TATAAAACCCTTAAAGATTAGGGCCTTAATATCTAGCAAAACTTATATAATTATGGAAAAAAGGTTAAATACTCCGTGTTGGCTTGTGACTATACTGAGTGAAGTTGGGGGGGCAAGACAAGAGATCATCAAGGCGGATTATTATGCGACTGGGCTGCAAAGTGCTGAGATGCTTCTCCAATACAATAGATGGAGGACATTCAAGATTTCCAGAGGTCAGATAAGTTTAGGTATCATACAGATCCTCCAACCCCTGGCCACAGCCCCGCCAAATTCACTTGCCATTTCTATGTTCCAGGATGATTTTAGTTTTCCTTCCCACCTCGGCATAATCTCCCAGTCTTTTTCATTTTATCATTGGAGCCGTTTACCTTCTAGGCATGCCCCGTCCTCGTCCCCTCAGAGCGCGCTGTGCAGCACCGGGCGGTAGCTGACCAGGAGCCTGAGGCTTGGCACTCTCCTCGTTGCGAATAGTCTCATCGACTCCGAGGATGAGGCAACTGGCCTCGGTGGCAGCCTGGATAGCATTAATCTTGACCAAGGCCGGCTCCCAGACAAAGCGCTCCATCATGTCGGCGACGCCCTCGTTCTGGAAGTCCACACCAGCCCATGTCTTGCCCTTGCGGTGCTCCACGCGAAGCTTGTTGAGGATATCAGTCGCATCGAAGCCGGCGTTGTCGCACAGCTGGCGGGGAATAATCTCAAGGGCCTTGGCGAACGACTTGATAATAGCTTGTTGCTTGTTGGAGATGTTCTTGTCGGCGAACCCGTGCAGATAGGACGACACTTCCATCTCGGCAGCACCACCGCCGCCAACAATGAGGTGGTTTCGGATCGCTCGCTTGACGATCATAATGGCATCGTGCAGAGATCGCTCAACTTCGGCGATGAACTGCTCAGCACCACCGCGCAGGACCAATGTGCACGTCTTGGCCTCGGGGCAGTCCTCGAAGAAGTTGAAACGCTCACCACCAATCTGGCGCTCCTCAAACTTGCCGCAGGTTCCCAGATGCTCGGGCAGAATGTCAGAGCATGTCGACTGAACCACAGCTCCGGTAGCTTGCACCACACGCTCCATATCTTCAGCGGCGACGCGACCGGCGCAGAAGACGTCTCGGTCGGCAAAGAATTGGGTGGCCAAGTCACCAATAGGCAGCTTGCTGAGCACCACCTTGGCACCAGTCTTGTAAACCGCCTCGAGCTTCTTGTAGATAATCTGCCACTCCGCGTCCACGATGGCCTGGTACTCGGAAACCTGCTCCACACGGACCTCGGCGTTGTCCTTCTCGGCCTTTAGCTCCAGCTCGACGTTCAGGCACACGATCTTGGGCTGCTCGAATGACTTTGGTTGTTGCTCGAAACCGGCGTAGGAAAAGGTCTTCTTGAAGGCAACACCGTTGATGAAGAGGGAGTCGGTCAGCGAACCGCCGGGGATCTTCTTGATGCCGATAAGCTTCTCGTTGAGGTCGTCTTGGTCGAGCGACAGCACGGCATCCACAACCACTGTGATCAAGTTAGCTGGTGCCTAAACCTGGGGGCAACCTGGTTCGCCTACTCTCAGTAAAGAAGGCAGTATTCCGCTTGATCAGCTTGCTCGTCATGGCAGTAGAGGCCAACTTGGCCAGCGTATCGCGGCGATTGCCCTCGTTGGTGCTGACAGCAATCTCCTTGACCTTGTTGACGGCCATCTGCGACGCCCTCCGCAGACCCTTGATGATGATCTGAGAGCTGACACCCTGCTCAACGTGCTCCCTGACCTCCTTGAGGATCTCACCGGCAAGGACAACAACTGACGTGGTTCCATCGCCCACCTCGGCGTCTTGCGATCGGGCGATATCGACGAGGATTCGGGCGGCGGGGTGGACAATGTCGAGGAGCTGTGCTGGGTTAGTCACGGCCCGGGGTGTTGCATACGTGCTTTATCGAGTGCATCGAACCTTCATGACAGTCGCGCCATCGTTGGTAATAGTCTGCCTGCCATTCTCATCAACCATCAACAGGTCGCCGCCGTAGGGACCTAGAGTAGATTTGATGGTGGCCTGGACGGCGAGACAGGCATTAATGTTGGAGACGATCTGACCCTTGCCCTGGGAAGTATCGGTTCCTGCAAGGACGTGCCATAGTCAGTAAGCTGTCGCTGCTATCCTGCATGCGGCATGTCATCTTCTTTTGGAGCCGCTTCTCCCCTGGATTTCGACCGTCGAGGGGTGAAGCGGCGGGCGGTGGGGTAAAACGGACCTTCCTTGAGGACGATAATCGTCGGCGTTTGGCCTCCGAAAGACATTTTGGAGGTTCTGATGCAGTCGAAGTCCAAAAGCGAGAAATGTGCCTAGTCAGAAGAATTATAAAGGGACTTCGTTTCGCTGCGTCGCCGGCGGATTTACGAAGGAGGAAAAGAGGTCGCCGGGTTCGAAGTGGGAGGGAGCTGTGATGGAAGCTTCCAAAAAAAATGTGGCAGCCTTTCTTTCTCATCATGTTCCTTGCCCCAGTCACGCACGGACCACGTCTATAGGAGTCGTCAAGGGTCATGTCGTGTCCAATCACGCGCTGTGGGTTGGAACTTTAACTCCCGAATAATAGTTCGAATTCACTTCAAAGATGACAACAACCTGTTGAACATGGGTAGGGTATCATGACCAAATAACCACCGAAGCCCGAACTAAGGAAAAGGAAAAAAATAGCCGCAAATATCCCTGGCCATGAGAACTAAACAGTCATAAAGCGCTCTCAGAACCGCATTCCTTCCTAACTAACCGAGACCATCCCTTCCATTGACGACTCTCGATCAAATCACCACCGTATGTCACGATGTAGGATATCTTGCCAGTGTAATTTCAACAATTACTCTCATCCACCGATGCGGGAGCAGCGGTCTTGCGTGCTCCTGCTCAGCTCTGGTCATGTGATCATCACCCTCACCGGCCATGCTGAAAATATAGTCAAGTTGCTGGAGCATCTCCAGCTCTGCGTCCTGGGGACAAAACTCTCCCGGCCCTTCAAGGTGCTCTTTCCACGCATGGATAAGTCTATGCGCTTCCCAAGCAAGCGCCAACATGCTGTCGGTGTACGTCTGGCAGCCTGGGAGGTTGACGTCTAAAATTTGTCGAAGGGCTTTGCCAGGAATATACGTCCCATCGGGGGCCATGGCCAGGTAGAGCAGTCTATGAGTCTGGGGAAGACCCTCGGGGCCCGTAAGAGTTCCCCTCAAAGGTGGAAGCGAAGGACGAGCACCCTGAGGCGCGTCATCCTGATTGAGGAGGCTCGTTTGGGTTTGCATCCGCCGGGTTGGCCTGGGGCATAGGATTCCTACCCGGTTTTCGTAGACCGGAGATTCGAAAGCATGAGCGCGTCCATGGGACCCTGCTCTTCCAGATGGAGCGGCAATTGGGTTGGAGTTTGGGCCCTCTGGACGGTAGGGTGTAGGACGCTTGGGACGATACTCCGCAGTGAGTCCTGGTTGCGACATGGGAAAGACAGACTGTTGACGGCCCTGGAATGGAGAAAGGCTCTCTCTTTGATTCCAGTCGGGCGATGGAGGTCGAGCCGACGAGGGATCCATGAGTCCGCCGATACCGTCGGGAGGGGACGAGGGAGACCGGTCCATAGCAACTATGCCTTGTGAGCTTGGTCGGTAGTTGTATTCCATATCGGAAAAGCTCCCAGGGTGGATGGCAGTGAGCTAGGAGTGCAATGTTAATGGACTGTTATCGCAGTGAGGCCGAGCAGCGCGAAGAGTGTCATACCTATGCCAGGCATAGAAAAGAGCCCATCGTGCTAAGCAACTTGAGACTCGACACTTGCGTCGCAAAAAGGTAGGTGTGGTGTTGAGAAGTTGCCTGGGTGATGAGAAGGGAGATGCGAGAAGTTTGCTATCTGAATGCAAGAGGGGAAGAGGTAGTGATGATATCCGGCGGTTGCCAGGCCCTAGGGGATAGGACTGTGTAGTTCAACGATGAGGGTTCCCTGAATACTCTTCTCGGAACAAATCCAGCGTAACGCTCGATGCATCAAATAGCGGCGGTGGTTTCTCTAGTGTTGTGCATATAGTTTCCTGCTCTTGAAGTATTGAGCCTTTCTGCTTTCATCCGTTCAGCCATCTGGCTTGCCGGTGCAAGCTACCGGCGGAACTGCACGCCGTTCCGAAAAACGGCAAGCCAAGAACAAACGGATAAAGCCGAATAAAAACATCAATAGGAAAAAAGAGAAGTCCCATCTAGTAGAATAATAGTTCGCTCTAGGAAGATGCCGTGACCAGCTCCTGCATTTGGAGATGGAACTTCTATCTTGCATTATTCTTTGGCCAATGGGGTTCTCACTCCGGGGTCGACAATAAGTCCCGGACCACCTGTGTTGCACAAGGTAAGGACTTGGGGGAACCATTCAACGCTCAATGCCATGCAGCAGGCCACACGCAACTCGATAATCACAATTTCTATAAATAAACCCTACGAAGAACTGGGAAATGTACTTGTCCCAGGCTTGATTAGTTGCCCATTCCAAATCCACCATACCCTACCCAATACACATCTCCCGTCACGCCTGCGATTCCGAAGACCTCGTCTTCCCAGCCTGGCCCCTCCCCGGTGCAGCCTCAAACTTCTCCTTCCACTCACCTTCTAGATTAAACATGGTGATGCACTCCGAGGCACTCGGCTTGCCGTATTCGGGGTCTGCACCTCCATCGAGTAAGGCCTGTCATGGGGTTAGTACAGGTACTAGTCGTACAACATGCTACTGGACTGCAGGAGGCAGGTTGAAGCTTACTTGGACAACCTCATCTTCTTTCTTGAAAACTGCGCCTGCCAGAGGACTCTGACCTCGATCGTTGAGGCGGTTAGGGTCAGCGCCGTGTTGGATGAGGACCTTGACTAGGTCGACATGGCCGTGATAGGCCGCAAGCATAAGCTTCTCTTGTCAGTCTCTTCTAGTTCCAATTCCCATGTGTTTGTGTGGGTAGAGATCAGATCGAGTGTCATACCAGGGTATCGCCTTTATCGTTGGTCAGGTTCGGCGGCAGTCCAGCAGGGAGAGCTTGCTGGAAGGTTGCAACGTCCCCTATTCGGGCGGCGTCATACATCCTGCTCGCAAACTCCACCATCTCGGGTGTGAGAGAGCTCGAGCCGGCGGGTTGATTCGAAGCGTCGGCCATCTTGGTGAAGGGACTCGGCCGTAGATCTCGAGGTTCGGGGTGGTGGTGTGACTATGTTGAGGGAAACAGCAAAGGTAAATCCTGGTCAAGTACAATTGTCGCCGGGAATACCTATGTCTTGTCTAAATTCCACTGTATTTACGGCGATCGGCTTGAACGGAAGTTGTTGAAGCTGAGTCGACGAAGGATGACGTAGGTGAGGCGACGAATGAAATGCGGAGGGGACACGCCAGCATTTCCTCGATTTTATACCCAGATAAGAAACATACCATTTATTTGCAGCTGCACTATTTGGTTCATATTCGCCAAAATTGAAGCTGAATAGAAGTTTATAGATATTCAAATTGATTTAGAGGTTCAATTTCAATTTCTTGCCGGAGTCATCAAATATCTTGATGGTTCTCAGATGCAGTCTGCAATCAAAGTGCGCCAGTTCCCCAAACCTGTGTCTCTCCCTCGTTCTCGTGTCATGTTACAAATTCTCCAAAAGATACAATCCATCTATAAAAACAATTTCTCTGAATCGAACATCACATAGCACCCGGAGTCAGCTAAAATGGAAAAGGTCATCGCGGCGTCTCATTGTACAGTGGGCAAAGCTCAAAGGCCGCCTGGTATCGTGGTTCCCCTCCCGCCCATTAACGCCGTAGAAAAAAAAGTAGCATCGATTTCGTCCATTCTGTTCATCTCTCATCAGCCAAAAACGGTGCTTCTCATCCAAAAACCTACCATGAAACAATCTCCCGTGTCAAAACATCCATATTTGGCTGTTTTTCAGCCCTTGTAGTCCGTGATTCCATCGCCCTCGCCGTTGTCGGGCTCGTTGGGGACTGGAGGATCCGGCTTGGGCGTCTCCGGACGATGCGCGACGTTGAGACTCGGACGCATGATGATTTTTCGGTCTTTTCTTGATGAATTCTTCGTATCTCTAGCTTTTTTCCGATTCTTTGGTCAAGCAGAATTAATATTAGAGTTGGAAAGATCACCAGGCGGATCGGAGCGTCGACGGGATTATATGTAAGTCGCTGCTGGGTGGCGGGGGGGCCTTACGTCAGGGCTCCGTGGGGAGCATTTTGGGTGCAGTGCAGTGTATTGTTAATTGGGGGATCGTGGTATTGAGAAACACACAACATGTGGTTTTTTGAGGGGAAGCATTCCATCTCTATGCGTATAGACCCGGCTCATCTATGGGAAAGGGTTGCCGTTGGGCAGGACCAAGTGCCGATCAGGCGATTTCTCGAGATGCATCGTGGGAATGCGACCATCAGGGTTACAGCAGCAGTCGAGGAATAAAAAAAGCGGCAGAATGCCCTTTTTTTTTTCCCCTTCCCCAGATGTGCTGGAAGTGGTGAGCTGTGGGGATAGATTGTGTGTCTTTCCAGATCTGTTATGCTTGTTTGGGCGTGTCTTGATCCAAGGTAGTCAGGATCTTGGCGAGGTGGAAATGCGATCTCAGGTACCGCACCGCAGTCATCTTAGATCTCGCGTGCTACTACGACGTGAGATATGGCAGAACACACGCCGTTGATGCTGAGCCATGATGACATGTGATAAAAGCCTCAAAATCGACGTCAGTTTCAAGCACAATGTGCCTTGCCCTCACAGCTTGTGTTCCCCGAGTTGTGCAACTAATTACGTCGATTTTGTCCCTCTTACAAATGCCCCATCGTCCTTCAAGAGCAGTTTGATGGAAGCGGGCCGCTACTATTTGCGGCTCGCACATCCCCCATCCAGAAGCCATAACCGCTCAAGTCAGTGGTCGCTTCAAGAATAGCAAGGGTAGGGGTGAAGGCCTCAATCTTGGAGTGTGCCGTCAAAAGGTGGGTGTTGAGGATTTAGGTGCAGATAGATCGGCATTTCCAACGGTCGGGTCCGCAGACGCCGCCCTCAGCTGTCGCTGGAGCGGCCTAGAACGCGCGTGCAGGCCATGGCGTCTCCGACCTGCCTTAAATCGCATCCAGCAAGGAAAAAAAAAATCCAAGATGCGGTTTAGGAATTACCCATGGCCACACTTCTGCGCTTTCTGGGTTTCATTGCTGTTGGTGGCTTGAGCCATGGTGGGAGGACACGGCATGGAAGCTCATCAAGGAGGGTGGCATGCGCAGATGGAATGCTTCAAGAATGAGGGGTAGCTTCTGTATCGAGCTCACAGCCCCTCGATGAGAGCCCTCACACATGGCAATTTCGAATGAATCGGATCGGATTCTTCCTTTGTGAGCTTGGTCCGGCCGTAATTCCCTCGAGCGGAGGCTCTGTTTCCCCTCACCGTGGATCGGGGCGTGGACGACGTAATATCAGATCACCCGTGTTGCCGCAAGCGGGTGTTGTACGCAGACTAGACTGCCATCATTCGGCGCAGCAAGCGAGGGTTTCCAGCGGATAAAAAGGGACCAGAAGTCAAAGGTTCCCCTAAACCCCCTGGAGGGCGTGCATGAAGGAGGAGAAGTATGTACTCTAGAATCAAGCCCTTTGCTCGTATGGCTACAGCAACGTATCTCCTCCGGGACGCTCGGGACCCTGGGTTGATCGGCTCCCGAGACAGTATCTGTCAGAGAGCTGCTGAATGCTGGTATGTAACCATGATGCTGCCGCGTTGTGGCTGAGAGTCAATTAGAACTGCTGCTCCAGTAGGATATCCAGGAGGGTTGATGGAGGGTTGTAGACATGGCTCTGGAGTTGGGGGGTCATTGACCCAGAGAATGCAACTTGGGTGAGCCATTGGGCTGGAGAAGCAACCATCCATTTGCCTTGTGCTATCAGAAATCACAAGTTTGACCACGCACCGTCTTGGGTCACCGAATCCAATCGGCTGGTTGACGGCCGGTTTTGGTAGCAATTCAGCCGCGACCAACAAAAGATGGGGCGAATTGCACCGAAGGACCGAATTTCCAGAATCGAGCAGTGGGAAATGCCAAGGTGAGATGATTGATGCCGCGAGCCTCCAGCAGAAAAACCGGCTCGTAAAAAGTCGAGGCTAGGGGTAAAAAAAAAAAAGTATCATGACGCCGCAGGTTGAGAATGGCATCAGATGTTGGATGACGGCCGGAGCTAGGCGCTGTCCCTGATACATACTACCTATTGGCGGCCCGGCAAAACCGCGTAGCGGGTCTCCACCTCCGTCCACGCCCACGCCTGCCTGGTTCCAGTCTGAACGTCTAAACTTCGGGGCCCCAATCAAAGCTTCCCCTCCTCCAATCCGTCTCCAGCCTGGGTCCCTGCCCGTCAGATGTCAAGCTCGTCCTGCGGCGCCGTCGTCTTCTCACTTTCATCATGCCGCAAACGAAGACGTCAAATAAGGCCCGACTGGGTAACATGCCACCTTGATGCTTTGATGCTCCCTAACGCTTGGCCCCGTTGGCCCAACCACGGGCGAGACAACGGCCATGCGCTGCATCATGACTGCAGCCTCTCTCTTTGTCGACCCCTCCTCGTCTCCGGAGCTCCAAACTCTCGCCCGCATTCGCGTCTACAGTGCAGTGCAGCTCGTCTCGTCGTGTCTAATCTAAGCGGCTGTGGGAAGTGGGAGGTGGGGCTTTGGCGTTCGTCCTGGACACGCCTGGAGAGTCTATCAAAGATCAGACCACCTTTTTCAACGTCAACCCTCACCAACCAAGCACCAAACTACCCACCTCGGACCCTGCTTCTGCGGCTTCTCACCAGCAAGCTACCAAGGTCCAAGGACACTGATTGACCGATAGACTGGCGCCGGCGCCGGGAAAAGATTAACTGACGACCACTTACAGCCACATACAGGCCACTTTGCTGCCCATTGTCCGGCCCGTCTTCCTTGCCCGTCCCTGCCCGTGGCTCCTCGAGGCTCCCCCACGCACGCCACCATCTCGTTTTTGGCCCGGAAAGCATACTCGTCACAATTGCACGCCGATGAACAATTACATCCACACCCTCAGCCGCGCGAGATTTCGCTCTGGTGCCCTCTCATTCCAATGTACCCTGTCTGCTGATCCCGCCCAACGGCCGCTGCTGCTCTGGGTAGCTCCTTGGATACCGTACCCAATCTGCCGCAGAAGCCATGAGGAGCTTCCTCACCGCACTCCCCATCATGGTCTGTAGCGACCTCTCCTCCTCCTGCTCCTAGTCCTTGGCAACCCCTACAGCACGCCCGTATAAGAAGTCTTCGGGGCCGGTTGTGCACATAGTTTCTCTCTTCCCTTCTCATCTCTTATTCAAAGAGTTCGCCCCTAACTCTTACACCAATTGTCGCTTACACAATCCTATCCAATGGCCGAAGTCGAGTCTATCCGGCCCTTTGGCCCCGCCCGCTCTACTGTCAAGGGCTCTCCGCTCTCCAAGGAGGAGATTGAGCAGTACAATGACTTTTTCAAGGCCAGCTGCTATCTGTCCTTGGGCATGATCTACCTCAAGGAGAACCCTCTTCTCCGAGAGCCCCTCAAGACTGAGCATCTGAAGCTTCGATTGCTCGGCCACTTTGGCTCCGCCCCCGGCCAGATCTTCACATATATGCACTTCAACCGCCTTATCAAGAAGTATGATCTTGACTCTATCTTCATCTCTGGCCCTGGTCACGGTGCCCCTGCCGTCCTGTCTCAGTCCTATCTCGAGGGCGTCTACTCCGAGGTCTACCCCGACAAGACCCTCGACGCTGAGGGACTCCAGAAGTTCTTCAAGAGCTTCTCATTCCCCGGTGGTATTGGCTCCCATGCCACCCCCGAAACTCCCGGATCTCTCCATGAGGGTGGTGAGCTGGGCTACTCCGTCTCACACGCCTTTGGTGCAGTTTACGACAACCCTGACCTGATTGCCCTCACTATGGTCGGTGACGGTGAGGCTGAGACTGGTCCCCTTGCCACCGCTTGGCATAGCAACAAGTTCCTCAACCCCATTGTTGATGGCGCTGTCCTGCCTGTTCTGCACCTCAATGGTTACAAGATCAACAACCCAACTCTGCTTGCCCGAATTTCCCACAAGGAGCTCGAGAACCTCTTCATCGGCTATGGCTGGCAGCCTTACTTTGTTGAGGGTGACGATATTGAGACTATGCACCAGGCAATGGCTGCTACCCTCGAGCAATGTGTGACCGAAATCAGAAAGTACCAGAAGCAAGCCCGTGAGAGTGGCGAGGCCTTCCGTCCCATGTGGCCCATGATCGTCCTTCGAAGCCCCAAGGGCTGGACCGCGCCCCGAAAGGTTGACGACAACTACTTGGAAGGTTTCTGGCGTGCTCACCAGGTTCCCATCACGGACCCCGCCACCAACCCTGCCCATCTCAAGCTTCTCGAGGACTGGATGCGAAGCTACGAACCCGAACGACTCTTTGACGAGTCGGGCGCACCCATCGCAGCTCTGCGAGCCCTTACCCCTGAGGGCAACCGACGAATGAGCGCTAACCCTGTCGCCAACGGCGGCCAGCTCAGGAAGCCTTTGAGAATGCCCAACTTCGTAGACTATGCCATCAAGGTCGACAGCCCCGGAAATGTCATGAACGCCAGCATGACCAACATGGCCAAGTTCTTGAGAGATGTTATCGCCGAGAACCAGCAAAATTTCCGTCTGTTCGGTCCTGACGAGACCGAGTCCAACAAGCTTGGCGGTGTTTACGCAGCGGGCAAGAAGGTCTGGATGGGCGAGTACTTTGAGGAGGATGACAACGGCGGCAACCTCGCCAAGGCCGGTCGTGTCATGGAGATGTTGTCCGAGCACACCTGCGAGGGTTGGCTTGAGGGATACATCCTGAGCGGTCGTCATGGCTTGCTCAACAGCTACGAGCCTTTCATCCATGTGATTGACTCCATGGTGAACCAGGTATGTGGACCACGCGATGAAGTGAGGAGCCCCTCTAACAGCGTCTTTAGCACTGCAAGTGGATTGAAAAGTGTCTCGAGGTTGAGTGGCGCGCCAAGGTCGCCTCACTCAACATTCTCTTGACTGCTGTGGTCTGGCGTCAGGACCACAACGGTTTCACTCACCAAGACCCCGGTTTCCTCGATGTTGTTGCCAACAAGAGCCCCGAGGTCGTGCGCATTTACCTCCCTCCTGATGGCAACTGCCTGCTTTCCGGTATGTTAAAATGTCCCTCATATCTTGTCTGGCATTCCTAACACGACCATAGTCATGGACCACTGTCTGCGCTCAGTCAACTATGTCAACGTTGTCGTCTCTGATAAGCAGGAGCATCTTCAGTACCTTTCGATGGATGCTGCTATCGAGCACTGCACCAAGGGTATCGGCATTTGGCCTCAATTCAGTACAGATGCCGGCCATGACCCCGATCTCGTCATGGCAGCCTGCGGTGATATCAGCACACACGAGTCCCTTGCAGCCATCGACCTCCTTCTAGAGCACTTCCCCGAGCTCAAGATCCGCTGCGTCAACGTTGTCGACCTCTTCAAGCTCATCCACCCCAGCGACCACCCCCATGGTCTCCCCGACTCTGAATGGACCAGCCTCTTCACCGACGACACCCCCGTCATCTTCAACTTCCACAGCTACCCCTGGATGGTGCACCGCCTGACTTACAAGCGTCCCGGAAGCAGGAACCTGCACGTCCGTGGCTACAAGGAGAAGGGTAACATTGACACCCCTCTGGAGCTCGCCATCCGCAACCAGACCGACCGATTCAGTCTCGCCATTGATGCCATTGACCGGATGCCTCAGCTAAAGAACCGCGGCGCTGCGGCCCGCCAGGCCCTCCTCAACTCCCAGATCCAGGCCCGCAACGAGGCGTTCGCGACGGGTATGGACCCTCCATTCCTCAAGAACTGGACCTGGAAGCGCAACGGTCTGTGGAAGAAGGTCAGTGACGGTCTTGCCTCACGATAAAGGGGTTTAGAATAATGTCTAGAGGTGGCCATCGCTGGGAATTGACTACTAGACGGTGGAATAGACAAGAAGAATGGATATGAAGATGGCGGAAGAATGGGCGTTGCGGGACAGACAAGGCGGCCGGTTATCGTGTTACGAAGAGTCCTTTGTTACTATTTCTTTTCGTTCTTTATGAATCTTATGATAGGCAGCACGAATGATTTGAAGCAAGAACTATACTTTCCTCTCTCATGGGTGCAAGCCCTCCAAAGAAAGCATGAAACAATGATGTCCAACATGTTAGACCTCATCTCTCACTCCCTCCTGCTATGGCTTCTTTGCCTCCCTCTTCATATGGTACTGCGTCATGCCCAGCACGGAGAAGTCTGTCTGCCCAACAACCTTGAACCCAAACTTCTCGTACAATCTCTTCCCCTCCTCTGAACTATTCAGGTACGCCATCCACCCATCCTTGTCCGCCCTCTCAACGCCGAACCGCATGAGCGCAGACCCCACGCCACGGCCCTGGGCCTCCTTGGCCGTGACAAGAGTGCTCAAGAACCAGTGCGCTTCACCAGCAACGTACCTGTCCGTCGCATCGGCGTTGGCCTGGAAGAACTGCGCCGTGAGCTCCGGGTCGCCAGAAGCCGGGTAGCGAGCGGGAGAGAGGGTTGCATGCGGTGTCGGGACGGGTCTGCGGACCCAGCGGGCCCAGCCAAGGATGCCAGAGCCGGACCCGGACTCGACGACGAGAATGTGATTCTCGGGCGCGTCCAGCTCATTCTCTATCCGCGAGACCATGAAGGCGCGGGTTGCTGGGTCCGAGGGGGGGAGGCAACGCTCCTGGAAGGGGCTGGAGGAGAAGGCGGAGAAGAAGACGGAGATCATCGAGGGGATGTCCTGGGGAGTTGCCGGGCGGGGGGTTAGGGAAGACATTGTCTGAGTGTGTCTTGTGCTGAGAGAGTGTTATTTGCTTGGAGTTGGGTGAGTATAAGTTGTCGAAGGGGGAATACGGAACTGTTGTTGGATAATGAGTCACGCCGAGATGGAATGGTAGAATGTCTTGTTTGGTCGCGAAGGTGCAAAGTCTTTCTTAGCATGTGTGCAAAGTTGTATCGGAGCACCTTGGCTGTTGTTTATATATATATATATATGGGTTAAGGACCTTAT
>JABFFE010001104.1:0-10329 GCA_013623625.1 Fusarium setosum
TATGGTCTAATCTCTTCATAAATTTAGGCTTGTTCAGGCGTAAAGGCATGCCGAGATACCACGCCAAGTGTCGTATTTTGTTTCACCCACCGGAGGGGTCATTTCAGCTGGAGATCGGGCCCTGCCCTGTAATTTTAGAACGGCTCAAACATTCAAGATGGTCTTTGGGCGCCATCTTCAATTATTAATATCTACACTTTTTTGCCCATCTCAAGTATGAGACTCATAGTCTGAGCGTGCATTGCTCAACGGCTGCTGGCGACAACGGTAGCCTCTCAATTCACCGTCACGTCGTACTACGCCATCTCCAGAACCGCGTCGGATGACTGGTACACTCGGACCTCAACGCTGACTATCAAACCTGGTGTCGAACCCACTGGCAAGCCAATCTCGGAATCAACGTTTACCAGAACCTACAACAGTCTCGAAATTGTCCGGCGATATTTTGACTCTGACGCATTCGCCCCGTCAGACATCCGGACGACCTGGCCCCGGGTCGATCTGACTGGTCCGTAGTACAGTTTGTGCAGGACGTCGTCTACACTGCACCATCCTCATGCCCGACGCCATTCAGTCTCAACACGGAGATTCCTCTTCGTCCCATATGAAGTCGAATCGCAACTTCGCCCGACAAGTCTCGCTAGCACCTCAGGGGCATATGTTGACGGCAAAGAGTTCACGCGCGTGACGGCATTCTTGTCGGATGGCGCTGTGCCGATAAATACCGCGAATTTGACCTCTGGTTGGGTCACGACGTATTACCTGGCCGACTGCCGCAATCCGACCGCGACCGATGACTCGTTTTGGGGCAATCTCGAGCCTGGGACGACTCGCGACGACCCCAGGAATGACTAGCTCCGCGACAAAGCATCAAGCATAAAGCCCTAGGTAAATTGTACTTGTAGCCGTCTTCCCGGGTCTGTTTTTTCTCGGCTTCGTCGAGTCGTTCTTCTGGTTTTGGCGGCTAATGACGGGGAGGGGAGCCATGAGGGTCGGGACTGTCTGCTGAATCCTTATCTCGCTCTGGCCAGCTGCTTCACGAGGTATTCACCTCCTAGACACGAGTCCGATCAAGCTGAGCTTCGCCGGCGATGGGGGAATTTTAGCATCAGCATGAAAATGAAGCTTTGGGTCAAATGGGGGTTCCGATATATCTTACCCGACCGAGCTGCTGGGGCAAAACCCTGGCTGTCTGCAGCCCCGGAGGAATTCCGCCGACGAGTTTTCACCTCCGGTCGCGACACTCGCGAGTGAACCCATCGCCAGTGAAAAGACAGACGGCAATCCGTTCGACAACGACGGCGCAAGGTATCCGCCGTCAGAGGAGGGCGACGTGGAATGGATAACAGAGCCGGGACCCTCGCAGATAATTACGAGAAAACAACGATGGAGTGGACCTGCTGGAAGTCAATTGAAGCCATTGCCATCACTCGATTCCGTTAAAGATGCCGATTGAAGCTCTGCCGCGCAAACCTTGACACACGGGCTATCTCGAAGCTAGGGTATCAATGCCTCTTTTGAACAAATTCATGAGATCCCCTCCCTCGGCACATGACCCCCCTCCAACGTTTGTCAAAGCTTGCGCATTGATCAATAGGAATCAAGGACATTTACTTCCGTCACGAGACGCCACCCAAGGGCGGGGGAAAAGTGCATGACCCCAACACCGACGCCACCGTTGCCCACGCTTGGGGAAGCATCACGACGGCTTATCAGGAGTAGGCGCTAGAACCAATCCGGTTTATCTACCCGTGCGGCTCACTACCCCGCGATCACTGGCCCCCGCAGGCTAAACCTCGTCAGGTAACAGCACGGCCAGGGCCACCACTCTCTGATTTTGCCCTGTTCTCGTAATCTTGGTGAAAATACCTGACGGTGATAAGCCCGATAAGGCAAAAACAGTCGGTATCGACACCTGTGTTTCCCAGAGCAGGCACCCGGCGAGAAGAGGGCGGTAACCAGAATCCGGACATTATTGGCGAGACACTTTTTGTCTCTGGCAGGTTGATGATGGCTAGAGTTCTGTGGGAAAAAAGTATAAGGAGGCGGCTCTGCCTGCTTTGTTGTTGATCACTTTGGTCAGATACCCCCTCATCAACAAGCCCGGTAAACACTACACACGCAACCATGGGACTCCCTCACCCTTTCGATCCCCTTACGGGCCCTGAGATCTCGGCCGCCGTCGAGGTCGTCAAGAAGTACCAGCCTGGACAGTTGTACTTCAATGTCGTCTCCTTGCACGAGCCCCGAAAGGCTCAGATGCTGCGGTGGCTCGAGCATCCCTCCGACAGCAACCGACCTGCCCGCGTTGCCGACGTTGTCGTTATCCTGCCCGAAGGCGCTGTCTATGATGGTCTTGTTGATCTCAAGACCAAGAAGGTGACGAAATGGGAGAAGCTGGATGGTCTCCAGCCCATTGTAAGTGATGCAGAGCTTGACAAGCAACTTGGTCTAACCTCCACAGATCACCCCCGAAGAACTCAACCAGGTCGAGGCCGTCATGCGAAAGGACCCCAAGGTCATCGAGCAGTGCGAAATCTCGGGCATCCCCAAGTCAGACATGCACAAGGTCTACTGCGACCCCTGGACGATTGGCTACGACGAGCGATTCGGCAACTCCGTCCGTCTCCAGCAGGCGTTGATGTACTACCGCCCCGACCCGGATACCTTCCAGTACCAATACCCCCTCGACTTCTGCCCCATCTACGACGGCGCCAAGAAGGCCATCATCCACATCGACGTCCCCAAGGTCCGACGCCCGCTCAGCAAGCAGAAGCCCATCGACTACACCCCTCGCTACATCGAGGCCAACGGCGGCTACAGGAAGGACATCAAGCCTCTCAACATCACCCAGCCCGAGGGTGTCTCCTTCAACGTCAATGGCCGTGTCCTGACGTGGCAGAACTGGAAGTTCCACATCGGATTCAACTACAAGGAGGGTATTGTCTTCAACCACATCACCTTCAACGACAAGGGCATCGAGCGACCCATCTTCTACCGACTCTCCCTCGCTGAGATGGTTGTTCCTTACGGCAACCCCGAGCACCCTCACCAGCGCAAGCATGCTTTCGATCTCGGCGAATACGGCGCCGGCTACATGGCTAACTCGCTCGCCCTCGGCTGTGACTGCAAGGGTGTCATCCACTATCTCGACGCCGAGTTTGCCGCTCGCGACGGCTCCGTCCGCACCATCAAGAATGCCATCTGCATCCACGAGGAGGACAACGGCATTCTGTTCAAGCACACCGACTTCCGCGACGACTCGGTCACCGTCACCCGCTCCCGCAAGCTCATCGTCCAGCAGATCTTCACGGCCGCCAATTACGAGTACGCCTGCCAATGGATCTTCCTCCAGGACGGCACCATCCAGCCTGAGATCAAGCTCACCGGTATCCTCAACACCTATGCCCTCAACCCCGGTGAGGATGCCGGTCCCTGGGGCACAGAGGTGTACCCCCAGGTCAACGCGCACAACCATCAGCACCTGTTCTGCTTGCGCGTGAACCCCATGATAGACGGAGTCAACAACACGGTCAACATGGTTGACACTGTCCCCAGTGATGCTCCTGTCGGCAGCCCTGAGAACTTTTACGGCAACGCCTTTTATGCCAAGAAGACCAAGCTTCGCACCAGCGGCGAGGCCATGACGGACTACAACGGCGCCACCAGCCGGACCTGGGAGATGGTCAACGAGTCCAAGATTCACCCCTACAGCAAGAAGCCTGCTTCGTACAAGCTTGTGAGCCGAGAGGTTCCTGGGCTTCTGCCCAAGGAGGGTAGTCTCGTGTGGAAGCGAGCTGGCTTTGCGCGCCACGCTGTTCACGTCACTCCCTGTAAGTTACCCATTGACCAAACCTGAACCATCACTGACTCTTTCCAGACCGCGATGATGAGCTCTGGCCCGCCGGCCGCCACGTGCCCCAGACATCGGGCGAGCCCTCCCAGGGTCTCCCGCAATGGATGGCCAACAGCAACGAGTCGACCGAGAATACCGACATTGTGCTGTGGCACACCTTCGGCGTGACGCACATCCCGTCGCCCGAAGACTTCCCCATCATGCCGGTGGAGCCTATGATGCTGCTGCTGCGACCGCGCAACTTCTTCACCAACAACCCGTGCATGGACGTACCGCCCAGCTACTCCATCACGCCGACGCAGGTGGCCGAGAAGAAGGGCGCGCTGGATCAGACGGACAAGGTCAGCCAGCTGGCCTTTGGGGGCAAGAGCTGCTGCGCTGGGGGAAGCGCTTCGGCTAGGTTGTAAATGAGAGATACTCAGATACCATTGGAGGGAGAATTTTGTATATATAGCATAGCATTCATGATGATGATTAGCAATAGAGCACTACTTTGCTTACATGGCTTGGTCTGTTTATACTGGACGTGATGGAAGCGACATGGCGACGACCTAGAGCGAAGAGTCCATTCTATGGTCATGAATAGGACTGGGGTCAACCCAAACCAGATCATAGTCCTGCTTGTTATCAACATCACCAAAGATATTCTAAAGTTATGCCATCTCCTTCAATTCAGATCAAATCACCCATTGGTATCATAACCCTGCCGCCCTCAGACGGATCAGAGGAAACACATCAGCAAAAGAGCACGGTATTAAATAACCCATATCTGGCAAAGCTCAGCCTACACGTCAACGTCCATGTTTCTTACCACCTATGTTGTCACCCTTGCCGTCACCCTTGCCGCCACCCTTTCTACCGCCATCATCGCTTGGGCTGCTTCCTCCTGATCCTTAGCCTTGCGGTCCTTGATGGCTTGTCGAAGCCGCTCACTGCGTCGAAGGATGGTGGGATCCTCCTTGAACTTTTTCTGCAGCTGCTTGCATTCCTCCTCGAATAGCGAGCGAAGCTTGTTGGTGAGCTTCGCAATGTTCCAGCTGAGCCACGTATCGGCCTGGGGGACAGTCCGGAGCTTTCCTGACTTCGGGTTGGTTAGACGTCGGGCTGCTTCAACAATGTAGTTGATGTTTTCCAGCCGGAATTGCTGGTCTTCGACCGAACTTTCCCAGAACACTCGCGCGAGCATAGAGAACATGTGCCCCATGATCACGACGTGGTCAGAGTGGTAGGACATATTACCCTTGCTATACTCGCGCTCCACGATCCAACTGTATCTGTTGAACAGAGTATACCAGGCGTTCTTGACCGTCTCGCAAATACAGATCTCAATCATCTCATACTGCATCCACATCTCCTGTTGTACATGGTGCCGTCATTCCTTCTCGTCTCGCACATAGCCCAGTAGTAACTCGAAAGTCCGGATCATAATAGGCGACTCAGCCGCAATCCAACGCAGAAATCCTGCGCGATCGGGAGGTGCGATCATGTTGGGATCAACCCGGGTCTGATGGAGTAGGTATTCTAAACCCCCGTTGGTAGATTGCTTGATGAGTTGTTCTACATGCTCGACACCAAGGACGACCTCACTGTTTGGGGCCGCGAGTTTCTGAGCATTTTTGGCCCGGGTTTTGGTCTGAGGAACAGCCGCTGCAAATCGGCTGAAATGCTTCGTCAAGCGGTTTTTTGAGCCAAAGAAGATTGGATCCGAGGACTCAAGTAGCAACATATTGCGAGGATCAAAAGCCGTGAGGACCCCCTGCCGATGAACACCAAAGTTCAACTGGCTCTCGGTCTGTGTCCGTGCGATCTCAGACCCCTTGACATTATGATCCGCAATCTGTACCATTTCCGGTGTAAAGAGCTGATTGGCGAACTGTTGGCCTTTTTCCCGGACGGCCTGGCCGAGTTGAGAGTCCGGGAAAAAGCTGAGTTCCTCAATCGCAGCCAAGGATGGAAGTAGTCCCTTCGCAGGGTAGGTCTTTTTGCCGTCAGGCAATATCGTCGGGGTCCTCATGGTTCGACGGATATAAAGGTTCTTCAGAATAACCTTCACGGCCGTAGAGCCCAGCTGTGTCCCCCAACTCATATCCTTGGCCGCCAACTTCAGCATACCAGGAGATAGAAGCTATGTGCGAAACGGCTTTTTGTTTTCCGACGCGTTGATCCAGGCATCCCTCATCCGTGTGATTTGTGTCTTTGCTTGCCCTGCCGGAAGAGCTTGAATGAAGTCCTCGTGAAACACACCAGCCGTCTTCTCATCAAAGTCGTTCCATTGTGCCGTCGGGTCATAGTCTTCACGGAAGAGACCTGGTGCCCACCCCAGGCGGAGCCCGTTAAAACTATCAAAGGCCTGGATGCGAGGGCTGACGTGGGACATCAAGGTGAGTGGCGAGAGTGTGTCTCGCAGAGAGCTCGTCAGCAGGGTACCGCCTACAAAGAGAAGCTTCTTCCATTTGAGCAGTCGAAGCATGTGATGGTAGGACCCAGCCTCTCGCTTGACGTACTGGGCTTCGTCGCAAATCAAAACGTCGAACTGCCACTTCGGACAGAGGTCATTCCCGGGTTTGTAGGTAACGAGGTTTCCATCAGGCTCTTCCTGGCTACCAGGCTCCAACTCCACATAACTGTCGGGGTCAAGTGTGTCAACCTTGTACTTCTTGAGGGTGCCAGTGCTCTTTCCCGCACGTCGCTTCTTGGAGGAAGGAAGGGCCTTGCCATCAACCCGCTGGAAGAGCTCTTCTTTCTTCCTCATGATCTGCTTCGACATGGTGGGGTACGCGCTCAAGATAGCGGTCTATCCAGGTCAGAATGGCGATTTTTCAAGAAAGAATATGACTTACGTCGGCACTGCTTTTGCCCTCGGTGGTCGAGCTTGTTGGTTCCAAGCACTCGCACCTTCCACTAGGAAAGTACTTTGGGTCAACAGGTGCGTCACACTCTGAGGGTAGGGAAATGGTCGGATATTTCCTCGTGCGTCTGTTCAATCGTAGGGCCTAAGAGTACGGCCTGGGAATGCACTGGAGGCTAATTCCTTTGGCTAGTGCCGGTGGTATTCGTCCATAACAAGTCGATCACGTTGTGCTGCACGTGCAGCCGAAAGAACCGCCATAATTTCTGGGTGGAACGACCGCAAGTCGAAGCTCGAGGTTGTGGGAGGATGAAGAAGAACCTTGCGCGATGGTGAAGCTAGGTAGCCCGCTGTGGGCCTCGACTGCCGTGTATGCCGCTGATGCCTAAGGCCTCCACCTTGCGACAGAGGTCTTTGTCGCTAACATCTAGACTACCTAATGTCTGTTGGCGTCAACTTCTATAAATGCTATTGGAAAGGCATCTTATTAAACCGAATTGTGCTTATTTATTGATCTTATGGCTATTCTACCCCGCTTCTTATAGGTTTATATTATATTAGTCCCTTTTAGGAGTAATTATATTAGGTAACCCTACCTTCTCTAAGATTATAGTGTTGAACCCGCAAATGTCAATTTCGCAGCTCGTTTCTAGAGAACAGGCCGCGATCCCGGAGAAGGCAGGGTCACCTGATGTAATCACTCCCAAAAGGGACTAGTGCAGCGTAAACCCGTAAGAAGCGGGGTGGAATAGCCACAAGATCAATCAACAAGCACAATTCGGTTCAACACTAATAGACGTAAAGCTAACAGAATGATAAAGAATATATGACCAGCGCGCAACCCTACAGACATGCCAAAGAGAGAGTACGTTTATGGGAAACCCAACCACCCTTACCAAGTCAAAACTTCCTTATGTGTCCCGCAGCCAATATTCGCACAGAGGATCTCATCTTGCTCACTCACTTTCGCGTCATAAGGCAACTTCTGCTTTGCCGGCCAGATTTCCTTGCCCTCAGATTCCTCCCGCTCATGATGCTTCGTGATGACCTCTCGAACGGTGCTTTGGAAAAACAATGGCGCCTTCTCGTACTTGGGATGCAGCTGACCGTTGACAAAGACACCGCGGTCCAGGTTCTTCTGCGCGTTATTACAAAGGACTTTATCTTCTGACATAACGCGCGCGTACATATCACTGATGAGCTTGAAATCGGTTTCAGAGGAGTTCCTGTTTCGATAGATCTCGTAAGCCATCCTCGAGCTCCTCGGCCCTGAGGGGAGGAACTTCTGGATCATGATGAAGTGTGGGCTAGTTTGTATCAGCGAATGCGCTCTTTAACCTCACGAGCCAGATGAACTCACGAGACAACCATAGCAGACATGGGGAAGTAGTAGGTGCTAGCAGTGTAGAGTCCCTTTTCTATCTGCTCGGGCGTGGACACGCAGTGATGTTGGATGTGGCCGTCTTTGGTGTCGCTGTCGAAGGACTCAAGATTGAGGAACTCGGGGATATCTGCATGTGTCGTGGGGCAGTGATAACATTCATTGAAGTTATCGGCCAGGATCTTCCAGTTGTAGTCGCCCTCTAACTCGTAGGTATGATCAAGGTCGTAGTCATCGAAGTTGTAAGCTTTGTATCGGTCTTGCTTATCGACGTCCTTAAAGTGCCCCTCCCATGGCTCCTCTGGAACTTCGTTTGCATCCATGTTCACCCAGATGAAGCCGTTGATGTCGACCTTGGTATGAATACGGAAGAGACCGTTCTGCTCCTTATCGAACCCGGCCATCCCTTGATATCCTGGAGCTTTGGCTAGCTTGCCATTGAGTCCGTACGACCAGCCGTGATAGCGACAGGCTAGGATCTTGGCGTTTCCAGAGCCTTCCTTCTCGATCACTGGGTAAGCACGGTGTCTGCAAACGTTGTGGAAGGCATTGATGTTGTTCTTCCGGTCACGAGTGATGATGAAGTCGAATCCTGCCATCTCGTAGCGGAGCCAGTCACCGGGCTCCTTCAACCGCGAGCAGTGGGTGATGAAGAGCCATCGCTTAGAAAAGATAGCTCGGCGTTCTAACTCGTACATATCTGCCGAGGTGTACCATGATGCGGGCAAGGCACGCACGGATTCCTGGGGCGTTGCTTCCTTGGAGGAGTCGTTGCCACCATAGTTAAAGTAGTGCAGGGAGCAAGATGCCATGGCTGTGGTGAGAAGTATTCAGGTTCTGAGGAGAAGAATCCACGAAGCTGCTAAGGAGGAGATGATGGCTTGCAAGATTTCTTGGATTGCTTAGCCTGAGATATCTACCACTCTTTTATGCGTCATAAAGCTACTCAACACCACTCTAATCATGTTCCCGATCTTACAGTATCATACGTATCCCTGTGCCAAAAGCGAATAGAACGACTTCGTTTAATCATTTACAATCCGATTCGTTTGTGAGCGCGGCTAAGCTAGCCCGCCCTTGCAGCCCCAATCTCGGCTTCGATGCCGATGGAGCGCGGGAACTATAAGTGTGACCATTATGTCGCCGATGCTTGGAGGTGATGAGGAGTTGCATCGGTTTAGATTCCCGAACCCTGTCCTTGGGGCGAAGCCTCTCAAATACCCCGCGGTGGCGGCAGTCATATGCCGACCGTGCATATCTCCATGCATACATGATGGATTACTACTCTCTCCAGACTTCACCTTAACGGGGAATTTGCCACCAGAGAACTCGCAAGCCTGCACATGCTATTCTGCAACAGGGCGTTCTGAGCAAATGTCTGCATACTTGCCTGACAGCCCCTCGCTAGACTTGACCTAAACAAGGCATTCGTCACGGGAGAAGTTCCCAGGCTGGAGACATTATTCGGCAATGCGGACAAGCCGTCTTGGGATATCCCCAGCATCCCCTTCCTCAATAAACACGCATTGTTATCAATTCTTTGGTCTTGATATTTCTGCTCTGGCATGATTGCCACCTCTCGGCTTCGCGTCTCGTCATGGCACAAGTTTTTAGCTACGCAGATGTGCAATCTCACAACACCAAGGATGATCTCTATCTGATTATTCGCGGCAAGGTTTACAACGCATCGTCATTTGTGGACGACCATCCGTACGTACTCCAAGTCTTTCTTTGTTCTCATCGCCGGCTCCATCTTTTCCTTCAAGCCGTGACTGACGTATAACGAACAGTGGCGGTTCAGATATCTTGCTTGAGGTCGCCGGGAAAGATGCCACGGAAGCCTACGATGATACCAGCCACTCTGACGAGGCCGACGAGATCCTGGATGATCTCCAAGTAGGCATTCTGAGCTCTGACTTCAACTCAGCGCCACAAGTAGCCAATCGGCCAGTCAGCCAGGAACCTGCAGCGCAGATCGCGACCAGAATCACTTCCAAGAGTTTAAACTCCTAGAAAAAACCATTGTCTCGCATAATGTAGCTATGTAAGTTCGAGCCTTAGCCTTTATATACTCGCTCCTAACTAACTAATCTTTTCTAGATATTACTTTAACCTCTTTAGTCCCGAGTTAATATTAGGGTTATCTATTAGCTAGTATATTTTTATCTCTATTTAGATTCTAGAGCTTAATAATATATTAAGAGAAATTAACTCTTTTAACTAAAAGGTTTTAAGGTTATATAA
>JABFFE010001105.1:0-21948 GCA_013623625.1 Fusarium setosum
TCTTCGTTTTTGATGTCGATGATGATGGGAAGGCGACGGCAGTGAGCCCCCTCGCGTTCAGGGTCAAGCTTGAGCGCAAGGATTACTAGGCACAAGAAGTTTATGACCAGGGTGTTCCAGCAGGGTTGAGCAAGTGAGCAGCATATGAACGTAGGCGTATATACAAAGGAGGCTTTACATACTGAACGAGAACGTATTTGTACAAGACTTGTTATCTTGATGTTATTATGCTAAATTATAATAACCTGGGATGACCTAGATGGTGCTTCTGTAGTAACCCGAAATGGCCTCTATGATCTTGGTAGAGATTAACATGCTACTTTGCTGATGGGCTTGTGAGGTCTTGTCGGGCCGTGGTTTTGTTCAATCGTTATAGGAAATGGGGTTGCAATCTATGTCATGCTCTAATGTTTGCTACTTTACCTCCAAAGTCTATACCCTGAAGATAAAAAGGTAGAAGATCGGATGTTGGTTGCTCTCGTGACTGCCAAACGAGATCACATCGTCCTCGCTTAAGCATACAGGCTCGGGTAAGTGGCTTTGATGATGTCGGCCCCCTGTCACATCCTATTAATTATCTTACTCCAAAACGACTCTGAGGTGTTCGTCCGACCTTCTCAGCAACCATGTAAACCGGGTTCTGAACGCGGTAGTCAGGAATGACAGGAATAATGGATGCAGCGACTACCCAAGGACGCTTGACTCCAAAGATCCTGGGCTGGGCATCGACTACTCCCCGCCCGAATGACTTGCCCAAGCGCGCAGTGCCATATGGATCTATGGAATACCAAACGTCAATCTTCCATCGGTCGGTGACGGGGTTGAAGGGCCCACTCACGAAAGCCGGCCTGTGACCTCTCCTTGATCAAGGTGTCCATGGCTTCGTCCGAGTCTCGGGTCATGGCTCAAGGGCGGTCCCCCTCGATAATGTCCTTCATTCTATCGCAGTTCACAGAATGTAATCCGCAAATGGAACACCCTGTCGCATGGCAACTGGGTTTAGATTGCTGGAGAGAGACGAAATTGAGGTTGATGTTGGCCTGCTCAGGAGGATCGGTGGACTTCAGAGTGCCAGTTCCGTTGCGGGATAGAGGCGTAGTTCAAGCACAGCGACGTTGAGCTTGCCGTTGCAGATGGTTTTGATGCCCTTCCAGAGATTGCACATTTCATCGTTGTGACGATCGTCAGTGAGAGGCTGGCCCTTACTCAACCTTGGTAAGAGCGTTGCGAAAGCCTCTAGTTTCGGAGAGCAGGTCGGGATGCGAAACTGGGAGAGGGCCGCCCTGGCCCATGGACCGGAGTTCAGGGCGATGCTCACCATGGTCATCGTGAAAAGAGGCAGACTGTGCAAGGTCAAATCCAAGTAACTAAATGTAAGTAGAAAACATACTCTGCGAGAGCTACACACATTGTAGAGGTAGTCTTGGCCCGTCTCCCAAGCCCACTCGTCACCGCTAATCTCGGCCCAGTCGTCAAAGGTAGCGGCACTGCCCAGGATCCAAGTGTAGTAGTTGAGACAAGGGCTTCCGTCAGGAACCTTGCCGCGGGTGCTTGGCTTCTTAATGCGAGTATACTCGGGCCGATCATCATGCTCGTCTTGAAAGCCCAGTCGCACTTGGAGTTCCACGGCGTGAAGGCGGCCGCAGTGGTGATGGCACCAACGGCGGCGGGATCGTCAATACCTGCCTCTACAACCAGGGCAGACATATTGGGGTTCTCGGCGAGTAGTCCAGCAACGACACAGTGGGCGGTGCCACCTTTCGTGCGTGTTGGCGATGCATGAGGAATCTCGATGAGGGAACGTACCGCCAACGACAATAAAGTCAAAGACGTTGGGAGCTTCGCTTATGGGAGCTATTGCAAAGAGATTATGTTTCAACGATGCTTTAATAACAGTCGTTGACAATGGCATAAGATGATTGAGGATGCAATTGTTCACTCGAGTGTAGATCTTGTTCATGCCGAGCTGTAAACGTCGTATTTGAGCGACAGAAGAAGGCTCTTTTATAAATGTCACAGGAGAAACTATGTATTGATCTCTATTGTCAAGTCTCGTTTAAATGCCTCTCAATGCCTTCCTGCCGACGCTGCCATCGCGATTTGCCACGCGCGGCCGCTCGGTAGAAGCTGGATGCTGCCATACGGGGGAGACATGCCGTAAAATTACGAATTGGGCTGGTGCTTAGGGTCGATCCGAGCCAGGATGTCGTCTCTCAGAGAAGGGCCCGGCGTTTTATGCCGTGGAATTCGGCATGTGGTCAAGGATTCTTGGTGCCATTGTTCCCGAGGCAGGCAGAGCTGCCGATTGCGGGCCTCAGAACTTGAGGTCAAATGCTACCTATACTTTATGTAACCTTTAGTATATCAAGAGCAAAGTACCTAAAGCTTTTGGTTGAAGATACAAAAAGGATAGGTTAATATATTATAAAAGTTTAGGTGGCCCATAGTCGCTCCAAGAATACTCTTTATTAAGAAAACGGCCTTAAAAGTAGTAATTCTTCTAGAAAATCTCTAAAATAATTCCAACTATCTGGAAGTGATACTTTGCATTGCTAAGTCTTTGGTACTATCACGTAGTGCAGAAAGCGGGGATAGAGCGTCGGAAATCTCAATGGAGATCTAGCAGCCCTGGGCTGGTGAGCTTAATACATCCCAGCAATCCCCCACATCGGCATCCATCTCCTCTCCGTCGGCTGCCAGCTACTGTCATTTCTGCAGAAACGACATGGCCTATTCTACCCATGATGAGATCGCTATCGACAGCCTAAACCGGATCATCCGGCAGGCTGAAGGTCTCCTTGAACGCCTTGTGGCGTCCAAAACAGCGCTGAGCCAGCAACAAACCAGTGCTCCGTCGCCAGCTCCATCCTCGCCGGTCGCCTCTCCCTGTCGCGTCCCTAACCAAAAGTCCCAAGTAAGAGCTGCTCTTCATGGTTTGGCCTCCATCGCACAGGACGCCGCTCAGCTGTCAACGGCGTATCTATCCTCCCTCGAGTTTGACGATGGGCCACCCGGTACTAGCACTACAGAAGCAACGGCATCCCCAGAAACACATGCGACCCTTGCAACCTTGACGACAATTCCACCACCAGCCCTCGCGATATCGCGAACACCTCTCCCGCCATCTCCTCCAAATCCCACTTTGGACAGTTCTACTGATAAGTCAATTCCTCTTACTCAAACGATCCCGCAACCCAACCTACGTGCCCCGCGTCCTGATACGCCCCCGTCATCAGAGGCCGAGGTTGTTGAGACCCAAGATGCGATCGAACCAAGCAGATCAAGGAGACCCCAACCCACAATAACAAGACTCGATGGAGACGGCAAGGATCCCACTGGTAGCACCAAGCGACAAAGCATGCGGGACGATCTAGGGCACTCAAAGAAGAGACCCAAGACATCAAGTGGTACCTCGCAGGTGCACTCGATCGAGCTGGAGAAGTTGATCCTGAAGCTCAAAAGCCATGATAAGCTATGCCGAATACCGACTTTCCAAACTGGTGACCCTCCCACCCCTGAACTGCTCCAGCGTGTTGCTGCGATCCAGGGAGGGCCAGCGATACGCCAATTTTGTTCCCTTGTCATCGCTAGGAGGGATCGAGACACCGACACGGGCCTTTTACACACCGAAAGCCAAGGCATTGAGCGGGCAGTGGAGCTATGGAGGAGCGTTGGAAGACTCACCGCCAAGGCTGCCCTGAATACCTTCCTGCTGCGACTTGCGCAATACCACATGGCCATGGCGGTCGACGGGACAAAGCTGGGTCGGATCCGTGCCGACCCGTCCATCATTGACAGAATGATGACCAAGTTTGGATTCAACGAATCGGAACGCGCGACATTCGTATATTATCTTAGGCAAGGCAGGCTCTGGCGGTCGATCTGCGGACGCTTTCCAGGTCTTTTGTGTCTCATCCCCTTCAAGAAGATGGACAAGCCGTATGGTGTTACGGTGAAGGACTATCTCAATATGAGAGGCGACGAACTCGACGGCTTCGCAAAGCTTGTCGATACCCCATACATGGCGAGTATCTGCCAAGCGTGTGAAGCGCTACAGGACATGGTCTTGGGGCTGAAAGACGACATGGTGTTCAAATGGGAAAAGGAACACCCTGGGCTTCCTCAGTGGGACAAGAGTCTTTCCGAGGACATATTGCTATCTCTGCTACAACCGCAAAAATACTGCGAAGAGAACCAATATGATGGCAGAGAGTTCCCGGGCTGGGCTAAGCCCACAGGCTGGCCAGCACAGTGGCCTTGGCAAGTCAACCCACTTGTCATCCCGTCAACAGAGCGCCAGTGCGACCTCTGTACCGAGAAAACGTGCCGATGCCTGTACACAAAACTTGCCAAACACAGGCCACGCATCAAGTCATGGGGCAAGCAGGGCCTGGGTGTCCAGGCGGTGGCGGCTCACGAGGGAGAGATGGCATACAGGAAAGGCGATGTCATGGGGCAGATCTGCGGCAAGATCGTGCCCAGCGGCACATATCCTCACAACACGAGCTTTGTCATGGATATGCAACGACCCGACATTGCAGGAGAGCCCGTCGTCTGCCAAATCTACGTGGCTGAGGCCAGCAACTGCTTCATGTACCTGAACCATTGCTGTCGGGCGTCGGCCCGTGTGCGCTCGCTGAGGGTTTCGGGCCAGTGGGTATGCGCGATAGAGGCGACGAGGGATATTCGTCATGGAGAGCAGATTACAGCAAATTTTGGCAAGAGGTTTCTTCGGAATCAGGGCTTGCGTTGCGAGTGCGAAGCATGCCGCGAGACTTCGTGACATTTTGGTGGGCAGCGCACGGGCCACAAGAAAGGTTACACAGCTGTGGCCCGTGCGCTGGAGCTTCTCAATGACAAGTCCGCTGGGGACGGTGAAAGGATCACACTCCTTCATAACAGATAATTGACGGCGAATATCCTTTAATTATGTTCTTATCCAAGATGCCATATATTGTGTAAAATGTCTGCTTCTGATTTTCCTTTTTCTTCCGAGCCTCTTTCTCTCCAGTTCCGCCCATGTACGCAAGCCGGAGGGCTTCGGCTAGGTAAAAGCATCCAGTGATCAAAGCCACTGGTCTTGAAAGTCCAAGACAGGCAATTATAGCGGAGCTATGCTAAGGCCTGGATGTAGTGCAATGAACTAACAGGACAATCCGGAGATATTCACACCTAAACGCTGCCTTTCATGTAGTGCTTCGTGAACGAGCGACAGTGGTTTTGAGCTTCTTGGATAGTATAAAAGGGTGTTGGAACACTCACGACAGAACTTGGCAATGGGGCAGAGGAAATGATCACTGGGTGCCGCGGTGCAACATCATTGCTTCCACTGGTACAGTGCTATCAAACACTGGGCGGACGTTGGGCTTCTGAAGAACGACCATATACGGCCCCCCCCCCCCTAAAGGAAGGAATTAGATGCTCTTGTAACTCTGGGCATTAGCTTAGCCCTTACATGCAGGATCGAAAGTCTTGTGCAGGGTCTTCTAGTTCCTGGTATTCTTGAAGAAAACCACAAACGCCCCGTTAAAAGCGTCCTTTATATCTTTTCTACTCGATAAGGATCTTGCACTCGGATTTGACGACTAGATCTGGTCCGACTTGAACTGTCCAAAGGCCATTAGATACTAGCGAGTTTCTTATCACTCCAGTGTTGTATGTCTCGAGATCAAAGCGGGGGGCCATATACAAGAGAGACTTGGCGTATGATTTTTGACAGATTTTCTGAGACGAACCAGGATATCGATCCTCAAACCATGCTGCCCCCAAGTCTGGGGACTTTCTCAATATGTGGAACTCTACATGGTCGTTCAAATGGGTTTGAAGTTATCTGCTTGGAGATCTCTAATGCTAAGTATAGAAGAGATGTTCACCCATCAAGGTCTCAGGTATTCTATACCGCCATCAAGACATCCCATTGGCCAGTGTTCACAGGGCTTTGTGCGATTTGACTTTATTGAATGATGCAACGAATACGAGGCTGACCGGCAGTGTCTGCTGTGCTTACAAGAATCTGGGAACGTCAACTTGCGCGTCTTGAACGAAAAATGTCTGTACTCTTCTAGCTACTCTACCAACACAAATCTTCACCACCTGGACTCGTACTTATCTCCCTGCACAGGGCAACCCAAGCCTGGCAACTCCTAACGCTCTGCTCTGCCCGTCCATCATCCCCCTCCTCTCCTCCCCTTACCCGCCATTCCATGACCGATAACCGGCCCGAGGGTCCAGACACTCGCATGGACCAACTGAGACCGGGGGACTAGGTCACATTGTCTCAGCCATATCACTTCTCCGTGATTTCCGTCCCCACCCCCGCATCTTGATATCTCGACTATCGTCTCTTGAACAAGATTAGCCCCCTTTTTACCCCGCGTCTGAAGGATAAGACTAACGAGATTGTCCATTCATCGCGAGGCCGAGAGATATCCGGCGTCCAATCAGCTGGGCCAAAGAGCAGCTTATCATCTCCCAGGCCTCCCGTAGGATGACTCCCTGTCGGTACTTGCCATGGATGTAGCAGTTCCCCGCGAGTCGTGAGCCAGTCGGATGATAACACACGACATCAAGTGGCGGGAAGAGAGTTCCTAACCAAGCATGGCCTGTGGGGACACGATATCCATCGTCTTGGGCGCCGGTTTGCTACGGGGATGGTGGACGGCGATGGTCCGTCTTAGTTCTCCGGCCCCGTACACTATGAACACCAAGCCCCGAGCGAGGTCTTCTCCCAGTTGATACAGGGAACAAGAGAGTCTGGTCACCTCCCGCAAGGACCAGTATCCAAGGCTCGCCTGGGCAGAACCTCACCATTTCTCCGTGTTTGGCATTTAAAACGGCCCACACACTGTCACATTTGTCTTTTCGACTCTTCAAAGGTTCATCGATCCAACCTCCATGATCGCTCTTCAAGAGTTTATGACTGTGTTCTTCTACAACCCTCTACCGCTGCTCTCCTAAAATCCAACCATGTCGGTCAAATCCATCAACGACCAACCGCAAAAGGTCGACGTGGAAAAGGGAGACATCGACCAAGACAACGCCTCTTGCCGTGTTGCATCCAACACCACCTACGGTGGCTTGCAGCAGGATGTCTTGGGAGGCGAAAACATCAACCCCGTCCTCGTGGCCAAGATGCACCTCGTCAACGACGTATGTACCTGCTTATCCTCTGTGTGTCTGACGAACCCCATTCCAACCTTGTGACATAGGCAATCGACGAGATCGGGTGGACAAACTTCCACCTGAAGCTCTTTTGCCTGAGTGGCTTTGGGTACGCTGTCGACTCCATGGTGGCCATTCTCCAGGGCACCATCGCCGCCCAGGCATACGCCGAGATTGGCCACGGTGGCTATCCCACCGGTCTGACCATGGCTCTGTACGCCGGCCTCCTGGTTGGTGCCCTCTTCTGGGGCTTCGGTGCGGACATCATCGGGCGCAAGATTGCCTTCAACACCACCCTCTTCATCACGTCTATCGCGACCATTGTCGCTGGCGCTTCTCCGAACTGGGTCTGCTTGGGCGTCTTCATCTCGCTGCTCGGCTTCGGGGCCGGTGGTAACCTCGTGCTGGACCCTACCGTGTTCCTCGAGTTCCTGCCGTCCAAGAAGCAATGGCTCGTCACCGCCATGGCTACGTGGTGGGGATTCGGACAGGCCGCGTGCGGGTTTCTTGCCTGGGGATACTTTTGTAAGCTACACCTAGCTGCAAACTAAGGAATGTCTCACTTGCTAACACGATTGTCCCACAGCTCGAAGCGACATGAGCTGCGACCCTTCACACCCCGATTCCTGTACCTGGCAGAACAACAAGGCCTGGAGGCTCATCTTTTTCACTGCTGGAGGCACCATCTTTGTCATGTCCATCCTCCGTGTTGCCGTGATCGAGCTCACAGAAACACCAAAGCACTTGCTTAGTGCCGGCAAGGATGCCCAGCTCGTGGAGGCACTGCAGGGTTTGGCAGCCAAGTACAACCGACCATGTTCGTTGACTCTCTCGCAACTGGCCTCATACGGCCCTGTGGAAACAGAGACAACCAAGCGGAGCGCTGTAGATGTCGCCAAAGAGCTTGTCAGTCATCTGAAGGGCCTCTTTGCCACGCGAAAGATTGGCCTTTCTACCTGTCTGATCTGGTTCTCCTGGACCCTCATTGGCCTGGCATATCCTCTCTTCTTTGTCTTTTTGCCGTAAGTCGACCTTGAAACCCGAAAGGACTTGGAGCTATAAAGTTAACATTGGCGGTGACAGAGCTCTGATCAGTAACCGTGTCCCGAATCAAGACAACTCCCTCAACACAACCTGGCGAGATTTCACCGTCACAAGTATCTGTGCCTCGATCGGGCCCCTGATTGCTGCCTTTCTGGCCGAGGTTCGATTCTTAGGACGCAGGTACACAATGGGCGTTGGTGCAGTCATCACGTCTGCCTTCTTCTTTGGCTACACTGCTGTCAAGACGCCTGCGCAGAACCTCGCACTGAGCTCCTCAATTTGTGAGCGTTATACCATCCCTTGGTTTCTAGTTGAAGCTAACTGGCCCCATAGCTATTTGCATCAACATCTACTACGGAACCCTCTATGCGTATACGGCTGAAGTTCTCCCATCTGCCCATCGCACCACGGGTAACGGCATTTCCGTTGCGCTGAACCGCGTAATGGGGCTTCTTTCGGCGGTCATTGCTCAGGTTGCCAATACCACAACCGTGACTCCGCTGTACATCTGCGCTGGACTATTTATTGTGCTCATGATTGTATCGGCTCTCCTTCCTTTCGAGCCATTGGGACGACGAGCATCTTGAGGGAATCAAGGGTTGTTGATGGACTGAGGCTATGGTTTAATTTTTGGAAGGAAGGGAGATGTTAATGTTGTCTTGGTTATATGCTCTTTCTTGATAGCTACGCGTAGGTAGCTTTTTGTCGTATGGAAGTTGAGGACTATCTAGTTAGCATAGTTCGAGAAGCAAATTACATTAATGGATTCTTTTAGAAATATTTGATTCTACCTTCCAAGGTCCTTTTAGTGAGTTTAGCATCCCACCCCATTCTTTCCTCACCAGCCGAGCTCTGCGCAGAAAATATCAGCCCTTTTAAAGATGGACTGTCATTGAATGCTATAATCCATGGTGAAGTACCGACATAATCTCGACCTACAGCGAGGCAACATTTGATTATAAACATCATAAGTGTTATGCAATCAGTCTAAAATGAAATCAAAACCAATCTAATATTATCCCAAGGCTTGTGAAAATAGGTCAGAGAATCTTCATATCAAAACAGTTGGGTAACAGTCACCTTCGAAGGCATGAATTCTTCTGTCACGTCACTAGAGGGTTTCTCTTCTGCTGAACCTAGAAATACACCAAAGGACCTTTTCATCTAAAACAACGTTTGCCAGTAGAACAAGAGATCAATTTATGTGCTGCTCTACTCGGCCTATCTCGTACAACTTTTTCATTCACCACGACAACTGCTCCGATGGGCCCTCACAAGCTCCCATGTCCAGCTTGGCACAGAATGCTTCCTCTTCTACATACTTTCCCGTCTTCATGGCCGCAGTTGGCTGCGGTGAAGCAGGCCAAATGTCGTGGCCCGCCTCTTCTTCACGGGCACGGTGCTCCATAACCGCCTGACGAATGGTCTCCTGGAAGAATAAAGGTCCCTGAAAACAAGTCAGCTCATGTGGGCTTGGATAGGAGACGCAAAGAACAAACCTTTTCCTTCTCCGGGTGGAGCTGGCCGTTGATGAATATGCCGCCCTCCAGATTCTTTTGCGTGCCGTTGCAGAGTTCCTTGTCTTCCTTGAGAACTTGCTTGAAGAACTCGTTGATCCTGGCAAAGTTGACGTCGGTGGTGTCGTTGTGACGAAAGACATCGTATTCCATCTGAGTCTTTCCCGCAGACACGGGGATGCAGCGCATCATGTAGAAGAAATCAGGCCTTTAGCCCAGTCATTAGTACTGCTTCAAGTAGTTCAAGGAAAGAAAACTTACGTCACGGTGAAGCAGGCGTTGGGAAACAGGTAGCTGCTCGCAACCTGCATGGTCGTGTCGGTCTCGTCCTTGTTCCTGTTGAAATGCTGAATATGCCCCCCCCTGGTCTCGACACGGTACGAGGACAGGTCCGAAACGGCGCTGACTCCCGGATGGCCTGTAGCGCAGTGATAACACTCATTGTAATTATCCGCAAGAGTCTTCCAGTTGTAGTCGCCCTCCATGGTCCACGTGTGATCGTAGTGGTAGTCCTTCATCAGATCATACGGAGCCAGGCGATCCTGCGTATCGACGCCTTTAAAGTCATCCTCCCAGGCGACTGTTGGCTCGCCAGCTTCCAGGTTCACCCAGAGGAAGCCTTTGGAGTCGACGTGCAGGTTCACTGGAAAGAGGCTATGCTTGGTCTTGTCAAAGTCTGGCACGGTCTCGAACCGCGGGGCTTTGGCCAGGTTGCCCTTGAAGCCGTAGGACCAGCCGTGGTATTTGCATGACAAGATACTGGCGTTGCCGCTGTCTTGAGTGACGATGGGAAAGGCTCGGTGGCGACAGAGGTTGTGAAAGGCGTTGATCTGGCCTTCGCGGTCCATGACCAGGAAGAAGGAGAAGCCAGCTTCAGTGAAGGAGATGTAGTCGCCGGGCTTCTTGAAGCGCAGCTTGTGCGTGAGGAGGATCCATCGTCGTGAAAAGATGGCACGTCGTTCCAGTTCATACATGGCAGCGGAGCGATACCATGATGCTGGCAGGGCACGACGCTCATTTTCAGATGGCGAGTCCTGTTGAGGAGCGCCCTTGGAAACGCCAAAGAAGCCAAACATGATGATTGATGTGACAAAGGTATAGTAGACTGCAGAGGTGGGTGGTTGCTGGGTGCGATAAAGTTTACGTCCTCAGAGTGCTACATCCAGAGGAAAGGGGTCAATAAATGCTCAGAGAAGAGCCTGGTGAGGGCCGAGACGATGGCTGCATCGGAACGGCGACATGGCAAGCCGGGAACGGCGAATTGGGTGCTTTGGAGCCTGAGTATCGTGCACTTTAGGACTCGTCACTGCCTCTGATAGGGCGTTGAACGTCGTTAGCTTGGTCCGTTGGCCCACCGATACTGACTTGTCGATAAAGTACCCACGGCTTGGCCATCCACCACGACGGATCCACGTCACGCTCGGCAATGTTCCACAGATATGGAAGGCCAGGCCTTATCCGACTACCGGTTGTTGAGAGGGGGCAAGCGACGCAGATGCTTCCCAGAGGAGTCATCTGACAGCATCACGGACAGATACGCACAGTCTCTGCAACCCTACTTGGAGCCGTGCGCCTGGACGACACGAGACTCGTTATGCTTTAACGTTTCCCCGCGCTATCGCATCCTCTGGTTTCATGGCGCCCGAACAAAGGAGACGCCGTGGCAGCGCCACCACACCTGTTGATACGAGCGATTGGGTTCACCCGTAAACTGAGCTCGTTACTAATCAGTCGTAGCAGCTGACCTCAAGCATCCAGCACAAACCAGAAAAATTCAGCGGGGCGGAAAACTCTGTTAAAACTCCGTGACCACCGGTCAGGATTGCAATGAGGAGACGGAAAACTATCCAGGTTTCCCACTCCAATTATTGGTGCCCGCAACTGAGGCCAGCAGATTTATTGTGCGGTTACAACCCGACAGATAATTCACTCCCTCCACACCAAAATCCATGTCCTAACAAGACGTCCAGATCTGCGTTAGAGGCCCGCCATGTCCGGTGACAGGATCCTGGCCTGGAATTGGCACCGCGCTAATCTCATCCGCCAGCTCCCTCTTCTCGGTGAGTGGCACCTTTCCAAACTCGTTGCGCCACTTGGGCGCCCCCTCGGGATAGACCCCGATGTACCGGTACCTTTGGCTCTTGTCCTTGGTCTTATCTTCCTCGCCAACCGATGCATGGGCGACGCCGGCCGGCACCACAATCACGTCCCCCGCACGAACATGGCATTTGACGCCAGTGCTCTCGTTATCGGCACTACCTACACCAAATATCAACTCGGAGTCGCCTTGGAAGACTCCTGGTCAAGTTGCAATGGTTGGTCAACAACTTGGTCTAACAAGAGGAGGGAGGGGCAGAGCCTTACCGTAGCATTCATGCGTGTTGGGATGAAAGTGCTTTGTGACGATGGTCCCGAATGTGCCCTTCTTCACCCAGCCATGGCTTTCAAGCAGCTCGGTAGCGCTAGATTCCTCGTGCGGTTCTGGAAGAACACCTCGATAAACCAGCACGGGAAGCGCATTGTTCGGACAGTGGGCGGTTGGCTTGACAAAGTGCTTCTCAGGAATTGCCGACATGATGTAAAGATGTGTATCTAAGACGTCTTGCTTTCTATCTATGTGGTTCAAGATTGGATACCGTATCTGGACGAGTCGGCTTTGCAAGTGTGCGATACCGGCGTGTCAGATCCTTGTCCAACATTAGAAGGCCGAGCAGCTGCGCCTTAAGTAATGGGAACCAACCCATCGATCAGCTGGACTTTAACCGCAATGTCCTGCACGCTCAGACTTTCACAACGTCACTATTACACCCTCGCAAATCGAGATAGGAATAGGCTGCCGCCATCCCCGAGAAATCTCCGCATCCGTGCAGACCCAGGTAAGCTTAAGGATGGGTGATACCCGAGAGTGGATAAACTTTATATTGATGCTTTCTTGAAATACACTTTGGGATAAACAAGTGAAGGTAGCAGCAACCTTGGTGTGAGGGATCTATCAAGAGGCATATCCATAATGAGTTGACGCTATCATTCCGAGCTCCTATTGTGTCTTTAGAGGTCGTGATAAGCCCAAGCGGTTGTAAATTTCAGGAGGATATAGCAGATATATAAAGGAGTCCGTATATAGGAGAATAAGTGCCCCCGTGCCGGTTGGCGATTCTTTGTAGATTGTAGCATTTGATAGTGTTGCCGCCTTGATGAATAGTAATCCCGTGTTTGAACAACTTCCAAGGTGCTATTTTTGTGGGGTACAAGGCTTTCTCAAAGTAAAAGAATCGACTTGGTTCACTGCTTGGCATTTAATAATACAGGGAAATCCGTTTAGCAAAAACTTGGACTCTTAAGACCTTGGCCTTGCCTCATGTTAATCAGGCACTTTGGCTTGTTAAGCAGTCCAGTACTATTATCAACGCAGCATACGTAGTATCAACTCGTGTTGATAATTACCAGTAAGCAATAAAACTGTTTTATAGGAATAGCTGTCTATAAAAAAACCAGGCATTTGACAGCTGGACCTAGCCTATAGCTGATGAATTATTATCAAGTTCACACGCACTAAAGCAACTTAAACACGTGCTGTACTTGGAAGAGCTGCAAAGTACCCTGCTTATACAAGTACCTAGCCACATATACGACAAGGTACTCTTTAGGATTTTAAGAGCGCATTGTCAGGCTAAAATACAGAGGATAATTATAGAAACTTTATATAATAGTCAGATGGTTTAGTGAAGGAGTAATCTGTATGCCTTTTTTCAATTAACAAGTCTTACATTTGCTTGAAAAGTCCTCCTCGATCTCAGCTGCAAATGTACCTCTTGGTGTAAAATAATCCTGTTCCACGTGTGAAAGACAAGGTAGCTTTCAACCACACGATCTAAAGAATAAGGCCGACAGTTCTCTTACTATCTTCATTAGCCTGCCGAGTGCTCGGTAATTTAGTGTGATGCTAGTCAATACTACACTGGTGGCGATAAGTCGACGACCTTGGAGGTGACAATGTAGATTTCCTCGAGAACTCAATAACAACAGCGGAAACAGACCGTACGCCCAATCCCCTTAGTACTGTGACCATGTCATAATTTTAATCAAAAGTCCTTCAAGGGAAAGCTCGTGAGAGACTGTTTACTGTTATGAGTCACCCAGAAGCACATCGATTTCTGCGACTTGGACCTTTACAAGACAAGCTATCAACCAAAATGCTCTAGATTTTTAAAACGTCATCATCGCAGCGTGCATAGTTATTCTATTGTACAATGTTGAATTGGTCGGGATATCGTCCAGCAAAACCGTGAGATTCTTCAGTGACACGTCTAGCCCTCGTTGTTTTTTCTTTTTTTACAAGCCCATTCATCACCCGGCAGAACTTCCCAAAGCAGATTCACAGTAAACCCATTAGGTCCGGTGCGTACTAATCGACGTGTGGTCTGTAATGTCCGTCGCTTTGGTGCTGTTGTGCTGCAGGATGCTCTCTTGCGAGTCGAGCTCTATCGCTCTGCTGCCGAGATACTTTGCATTGTCCATATCGGCTCGGTTTCCGCTCCGTTGTTGTCGGCTGTTGCTGAGCTCTATATCGGTGCGTTTCTGGCCGGAGCGAGAATTTCCATAGTTTTGGTACCCCGAAGAGTTGTAGTTCTTGTATCCTGTCGAGGAATCAAAGGTTCGGCGGCCCATGAGGAGGTCGACTAGAGGCTGTAGGACGGGGATACAGCATGCGATGATGATGGTGCTCGACTCGATGCTAAAGACACAGTTAGACCTTGACTTTGCGTATTAGAGTTTATGCACTTACATGGTCCAGATCACCAGGTCCGATGTATCGTCTACATCAATGTTAGCCCTGTAGGCCCCCATAAAGATATCCTCAGGTGTGAGACTCACATGAAAAGTCCTGGCTTGCTAAAGACGGGAGTCGAGTACATTTGTAAATGGCGACGACAGCGGAACTGGAGGACCCCTGTGAGCAATGATCCCATAGCGAAATCACATCAACAGCACATACATAGATCCAATTCCCAAAGCAAAAGACAGAGCAATCTTCTTGCGCATATTCATCTGCAGCTGCCAAAGAACCACAGCAGGGTATACAGCAAGATAGAGATCAGTGGTCGCAGACAACGCTATCAAATGTTAACCCAGCAAACGACGACAAAGAGGCTCGCTTACCTCCAGCAAAAATAGCAAAGTCAACCAGGACATAGGGACTCCAACACGTCTTGTCGGTGATAGAAAAGTCCCACTGAGACCGACTCGGCTGGCACTGAGCAAACAAAATGATGATGCAGACAAGCAAGCTGACCATGCAGGCCGAAGCAAGGCCCCAGAGGATGTACTGCTGGATCCGCGAAGGGTTCATGATGCGCGCCAGCAGAGCCACGACGGCCAGCTTGGGGAAGCCAAAGGCCATGACTCCAAAGGGGAATCCCAGGATGGTGAAGAGGATGGCATTTTGCTTCTGGGACAGGGAGAGGGTATCGAAGTGTTTGCCGTTGCCATCACGAACAGCAACTACCGACAAGGCAACCTGAGTCCATTCAAACACCTGGAAGTATTTATGATTAACGTACAGGATAACCAAGACAAGAAAGACTCAACACTTACCACAGCAACAATCGTAAACCAGTCATCGAGATGCAACGCACCCAGGATCTTCTTTCGAGTGTACACTCTACCCGCGACAAAGAGGGTGCTCAGGATGGACACGGTGAGGATGACGCCCAAGATGACGGGGCCTTTGTCAGCGTCGAGGTAGGCCTGGTCGTGCTTCACCGGAGCGGCAGTCGTCATCTCGCCCACATGAATCAAGATGTGTAGAAGAAACGTGCAGTGTCAAGGACCAACACACATGCAAAGGGACGGAGAAAATAAAAAGGCAAACCAGCATTAACGAACGGGCGGCGGCGCCAAAAATGTGCAAGCATCCTGTTGCTTATGTGTGTCCCCGGCACGCCACGTCCTGTCAAGCCAAAGTAGAACAACAGCTCTTGGCTAATACTACACTGTAAAATCCCGTCAAATTCAGGTGGACGAGACACGCCCTGGAGCGACAGTGTGCGGACGATCGGCATTGAAGGGGATTCAAAAAGTGGTCAGTCCCGCAAGGGCGGTAGTTGTCCGTCAGCGTCTACACAGATTTCCCCCTCTCAGTGAGCTGACTCGCCTGCAGGGATATCTGCGGTTCCTGTTCCATGCAATCGTGCCAAAAAGCTCGGACGGAGAAGCAGCCGTCTCGGACTCAGGGGCAGAGCGTCGGGATCTGGGCATATCACTCGCGGCGTGTTGCGGAGCAATCGCCGACTTGTGTCGGTCTACCCCGGTTGCTGTCAGGAACTGCAAGTGAGCCCACGAAATGGGTAGAGTCGAAGCATGATGAGCGGCACGATGTAACACAGCTTTCTAGAAGGTCTTGATCATGACAGTTGAAGCCACCGCCGTCAAGTTTCCACAGCTTCGACTATTACTCAGGGGGGGTGAATCAGCACAAACAGCAACGTTTCTACAGCACCAAAACAGGCAGCCAGATAAAAGATCCATGACCCCTGCGGCATCTATCCTGCATCTTTGTAATTACGTAGCCGCAACACCCGGAAGCCCTCCGCGCTCGTCTCTTTCGTAGCGAGATGCTGACATGGTGCGAAACGGGAACCCGGCAGGGCGTTGGCCTCTGAAAATCATTGCGGATGGTCACAGATAACGTGATTCTGGCCCGCGATGTGACGCTGGGGACCATCCTTTAGTCTTCGTGATGTGCCTGAGTGCCAGGGTTGGCACAAGCCATCTAGAAGCATGTGCCGACGAGCTACTGCAGAGGTCGACGCTGTGGCGCCCAACAGCTCAGGGATCGCGGCGGGTCGATCCAATAAAGGCAAACGCCTCGCTCCGTGTGAACCCTGTCATAGAAGAGAGTCGAACGAGCCGCAAGGCTGTTCCCGGCTTCATCGTCCCATACGTTATCAACCAAGTCAAGACCGTTTTTGACGCCGTTGATGAAGCATTGCGGTGCCGACGCTTAGTCTAATGGCGACATTTCACTGACAGCGTCTGCCATTAGTTCATAGTAAGCACTTGTCTAAGAGGCTTCGACCTACGTCTGCAATAGACCACTTTACAATTACCAACGCAATTACACGCTGATAACCAAGACATCATCAATCGATTGCAAAAACACCAGAATCATGTCATGTGATCCAGGTTCCAGCTCCATGCAGCGCTGTCCCTGGTCGCGGATCCCACCCGAGTCGAGTCGCGAGTCAGGGATGAGACTACAAAATCCAAGGGTCCAGGCCCGTGGGGTATGAAGATCGCCCGCCGTAAAAGCCGTTGCGTCAAGCTAAACCTCTTTACGTCCCCGATGTAGCATCCTGAAGAGTCGTCGTGTTGGTTCAACGTCGCATCCCGCCCTGGTTCTGGTGAGCCAACAGTTAGTTACTCGCCCAACAGCACTACGGGCAAGCCTGCCCAGCACCAATTACGAAGCCTCGTGTCGATCAGTCCCGGAGCATTACCTCATCCAAGACCAAACAGCCGTGTCGATGCTCGGGTCGGTGGCGCGAGGTCCGTCTTGAAGATCTCTTGAAACTGTCACCCAAACGGTCACAGAGGCTGGGGGGTCGGTGCGTCTCTTGGGAACTACATGAGGCGACTTCTTCCGACTAATCCCCAGGGGCCATCTTTCCAGAAGCAGAAATATGGAAGGCCGTCATCATGCAGGAACGAGGACATGGCACGCTAGAGGCGGACAAATAGCCACTCGAAAGGGGAAGCCCAGCACATCCGCCAACCCCCTTACGGCCTCGGCCATGGCCCCATGAGTCGCAGATGGTGATAGAAGTTGTGTATTTCTATCACCAGGTTGCCATTCCCATCCGCTGCAAGCCATTGACTAAGTCCCCTAGTGCATCCATCCACTGAGACCCTACACTATCCCCCTTTTACGCATTTATTCGTCTACAAACTGTTTCCATCATGTCTGACTCTGTTGAATCCAACTCCGTTCCTGCAACAAACGGAGCCCAAAATGTCGTCGTAATCAAGGGTCCCAAGGAGACGGGTATCCAGACAACAGAGGTTTCCGTCGAGAGTGAGAGCTCAGGTGCATCTGACCATGGCCATGACGGCGCCGAATCAGTCACCACACTTGACACTCTTGGAGATAAACATGAGGACGTGTCTATTGCCTTGAAGGCTGCCAATGTTGACGCTGTTCCTGGCCTGATCAACGACATCAACGCCCTGAACGAGACCTTTGACAAGGATGACCAAGATGCCAGACTCAAGCTGATGGCCAAGGCCAAGAGCCTTTGGCAGTCGCTCGAGACTCCCAGAGAGACCATGCTTCGACATTGCTGGGCAGAAGTAAGTGCATTGTGTACTATTATCAAGAACCCACAATCTAACAATACCTTCTGTAGCCCTCACTACACTGCGCCTTGACTGCCGGTACCAACAAGGACCTCTGGACCTACCTGGTCAAGCTCAACGGCCCCTTCAACGTCGCCGACGTAGCCAAGGCAAAGGACATCGAGCCAGCTCTCCTAGCCCGCCTCCTCCGCCACATCTCCTCCATGGGCTACCTCACCGAGGTCGGCTTCGACACATATGAGCTCAACAACTTTACCAAGTCGATGGCCTTTCCCTTTATCAACGCCGGATACCCCTGCATGCAAGTTTTCCTCTGTCCGCTCCAAGCTCCATACTAACACTTGATAGTTCGGGAGCCTGCATCAACGCCCTTGGCAAGTTCCACGAATGGGCCAACCTGAACTCGTGGAAAGATCCCACCGACATCGCCAACTCACCCCTGCAGCTCGGGTACAACACGGAAAAGACCTTCTTCGAGCACCTGCACACCAACCCTCCCTACGGTCAAATGTTCCATCTCCATATGGGAGGCTACCGACAAGGCCGACCTTCATGGATGGACGCCGACTTCTTCCCTGTCAAGGACAAGTTGATTAACGGCTTTGACCAGAGCGAGGATGCAGTTCTTCTAGTTGATATTGGTGGCTCATTCGGTCATGATATTGGAGAGTTCAACAGAAAGTTCCCTGATGCGCCTGGCCGTCTCATCCTTCAGGATCTTCCCGTCGTCATTGACCAGATCACCAAGCTTGATGAAAAGATTGAGAGGACTAAGTACGACTTTTTCACTGAGCAACCCATCAAAGGTATGTGACCCTTGGTTCTTCTGTTATCCCTTTCTAACTTGACTCCAGGTGCTCGTGCATACTACATGCACTCCGTCCTCCACGACTGGTCCGACGAGACCTGTCTCAAGATCCTCACCACTGTCATGGGAGCCATGAAGCCCGGCTACAGCAAGCTCCTGATCAATGAGAACGTGATTCCCAACACTGGTGCCCAGTGGGAGGCAACAGCCCTGGATGTCATGATGCTGACACTTCTTGCCTCAAGGGAGCGTACCCAGGAGAACTGGGAGACCTTGCTGGGCAAGGCTGGCTTGAAGATCACCCAGATCTGGACTGTCGCCAATGGTGTTGAGAGCTTGATTGAGTGCGAGCTCGCCTAAGCTGGCCCTCGACCTTGATTATATTGTAATGATTGTATACCTGTCCAAGCTTGTTGATATGCCATAGTCTTGTATTGTCGTTTGATTATTCGACAGGAATCGGTGATACCATAGACAAGGGGCAGGCTCAGCTACGATTTCATGCTGTTTATTAGAAGGCCCTATGCCAATGTACACGAATTTGTTTGATTTTGTATAAACGGTCGTCATTCATACTGATATCGTAAATCCCGACGCATTCCCTCTATTAATATTAGTGAGACTAAATCAACCTGTACCGCTATTCATCCCATCCTCTACCTCCTGGTCCGACTCTGACATGTTACGATACGGCCATGACCCCGTGGTCATCTCTAGTTGTGACATTCGAGCATGCATCTTGTGCAAAAAACTGGAATCTTGTCCGCCAACAGCAATAAGGACACGCTGCAGCGAGTCCAGTATGTCTCCAGAACCAACAAGCATGCCATCGCCTCGGGCAGACCAAGGTGTGCAGGCGACGATATCCAACATTGCATCTGCTAGTCTGAATACCTTGAGCTCCTGTAGAATCAAAAAATTAGCTGGTTTTCAAATACTTCTTGTTGTCAGATATCTTGCCGGTCTACTTACAATTCCATATCCGTTGGCTTTAATGGCAGAATCTGTAACCATCGAAAAGAGTGAAAGCATTTCATGTCCGATCTTGACTGGCAGCAACAAGGAAAAGGCTTCATCGTCTGGATAGCGAGACATTGCAAAGTGCCGCGCCGTATACTCCCACAAAAGGAGTCTTATCCACTGACGTGTAACAAAGAGGTCCACCCTCCGGGCCTCCTGAGACGCACGATCGTGTGAATCCAAGCACAGATCCGCCTGGTAAGTCACCAGTTTCTGTCTTTCAAGAGGCTGCTGGCCGAAGGATGATGCCGTAAGTTCTCCTTCCAGTCCTTCCAGGTATGCAAAGAGTCGTGTTAGGGATACAAAGGCTTGCATCAAATGCTTATCGCCCATATCATCCTCGACATAAGGGAGGGTATCGATGGCTCGAAGCACTGTCGGTAGGCCATGCTGTGCAGAGTATGTTCTATCGCGATAGGTTAGTTGTTGGTTTTCTAAACCCACAAGTGATTTAGATACCTTTCAGATATGAGGAGCAGCCAGTAGACCCGTAGTCGAAGTGACCGTTCCCTCTTCTCCAGATGCATATATGTCTCGGGGTGTCCAAGCTGCAGCAACTGGACATATGTGATTGATTCTCTCAGGAAAAGACCAGAGGTACGTAATTTGCCGGCGTTGGCGTAGTAAATATGAAGAAAGAAGGGTATTAAAACGGACGCTATAGTAAACGTCTCACGATAATCATAGAATTCCCGGAATTGCAAGCATTCGTTAGCAAACTGGAGTGACGATGCTGTATTCCGTAGAGTTGTGTGTTCTGAGAGTCGCAGCTGAGCTATGGCAGATGCGCATACAGAAGCTGCCAGGGCATGGGACTCGTAGTCCCTGTCGTCTCGTGTTATCTTTGCGAGAAGATCATCGGCGTTGACGACGGGCCAGATCAAGTATGCCTGGTGTTTAAAGATGCCAAGGAATCGCTGGTAGACATCCAAAGGTAGTCGATAAGCAGGTAGAGGACTGCTTGGCGTGGAGGGAGTCTCGGACAAAGATAGAGTGCCTCCATCCTCATTGGGGCTTGCTTGGATATCGTCGGCTAAAGAGCTCTTCAGGTGGGCATCTTTGATATTCCTTTGAAACTCCTCGACCTTGGCCTTTGTCGCACTCCTCGGGCCTCCTTTGGGCCCTCGCTTCTTCCGGACTCGCAGAACGGTGCACTCGATGCCTCTGATGCGACACTCGTGACATGGCCTAGTCTCCTCGCATTTGACGCGTCGCAGTGCGCATCCGTCACACGGGTTGGCATTTCTCGATCTTGATGACATGATTGCCCCCACCGCGAGAGGATCAAGAGGATCAAGAGGGTGGAGGAGGGGAGGTCGAGGTTGGACTTTGCCCCACAGCATGACACCCTCTTCAGACTTTACGGATATGTGCTATGCATATACCCGCATGTCAATTCCAGCCCCTTCGGATGGAACTTGAACATATCGTCTGTTGAACATTGGGTAATCTGTGCAATCTCGGGCGGTCTTTGAATCCGCTGACAAATCCCATGTCTGCCCGCACTGAAATAGTTGCCTCCCGGGTGCAACCCCCGCCTGCAGAATCACGAGAAGAGGACTTATGAGAACTCAGACCAACGTGATTCCGAAACTCATGCCGATTATCTAGTGTGCCTTGTGCGCTGTACCGTGCGCCATTGCTCGCCCTGTTTAGTTGATTGGCAACTCAGAGCAGCCTTGACGTGAGACCACCCACTGAGGTTACTCAACATCAGCTTTCCCGTAGAATGAACAAATTTGGGTGAATATTGCGCTTCTACCATTAATCTTAAGTTTATTTAATCTTGATGAAATTCCAGAACATTTAAGCCTTCATATGGTAAAGAAAACCCAAGAATGAAAAAGGGTCGTCGTGGCAAGAGACGTCGTGAACATCCGGCCGTAAACAAACCTCCTACTTTTACTGATTCTCTCTCTGCCACCCAGCTCCTCTTGTAGTGAATTAATTCCTCTGTCTATCACATACGACCATAGCTCGTAGAAAACACGGGGTCCCGTCCGCTCCCCCAGAGTTAAGCTGCGAAGCGCCGGATTAGTAGTT
>JABFFE010001106.1:0-36325 GCA_013623625.1 Fusarium setosum
GTATCTCTCTTCCCCCTGCCTTGCGACTTGATTTTCGCTAGCTACATCCGTCATCATGACTTCAGATTCTGCCGAGGTAGCGGAGGATTACCGCCTCGCTTTGGAGGACCTCTCCTCCAACATGCGCTTCGAGATTAGCAACCTAACAGTGATTGCTCGCGAGAATACTGAACACGCGCTGGCGATTGCCGAAGTTCTACAGCAGCACATCCTCAAGGTAGGTTCCCTGAACCTTGTCAACTCTGAATCCCGTCTTTACTACCTCACGATACTGTTGCACATCTGCTAACCTGTGATGCCAGGCACCCCCGAACAAGAAACTCCCAGCTTTATACGTACTTGATTCGATTGTCAAAAATGTCGGCACGCCCTACACTCTCTACTTTGGCCGGACCCTCTTCAAGACATTTATGGAGTCGTACGCAGTAGTCGATCAGCCAGTTCGCCGCAAGATGGAGGAGATGCTCAGGACATGGAAGGAGCCGGTTCCTGGATCGATGGACAGCAGGCCTGTCTTTTCGCATGAGCTGGTGCGCCCGATCGAGAATGCGCTCATGAAGGCGCGAGCTGCGAGCATGCCCCAGGCGGGAATGATGCCTGGCCGCCCACGATCTGCAGTTCCCCATCGTGATACTCCGACACCGCCTGGGATGAGAGGACCATCAGGTTATCCAGCTCAGCAATACCCACCCAACGGAGGACAACCCTTTCCTGGACAGCAGGCAAGTTACTCCTCGTTGAGCTGGAGGTTTAGGACTAACCGATTACAGCCTCCCTACTACCCACCTCACTCGACTCCTCAGCCCTCCAATTCAGCCCCTGCACCTTTTCAACCTTCCTATCCCGGGGCTTACGGGGTCGGTGGGACACCTACCCCAGCTGGGATAAGCATAGAAACATTGAGCAATGACATTCAGAACCTGATTGTGGCGATGCAGGCAGAGGCCTCGCGGAATCCTCAAGATACTAGTGTTCACACCAGACTAAGAGCACTGCTGGACCTTCAGGGCATTGTGAAGAGCACTAGCCTGCCTCCGGACCAGCTTGAGCTCATTAAGAACAAAGTAACTGAACTTGCTGCCGTAAACATGATGGCGCCTTTGGCCCAGAAGCCTACGCCTACACCTACTCCTCCTGTACCCGTTCAGGCACGTTCAATGCCTCCGGCGTCCGTAGCCCCTTCACCGGCCCCTGCGGCTTCGGCTCCGGGAGGTGTGACGCTTGACTCGCTTTTGGGCCCGGGTGCGTTGGCGGCCTTGATGGCCAGACAGTCTGCAACGCCCCAGAACTCAACACCAACACCACAGCCTCCGGCGTATGCTAACGTGGCCATACGATCACCTCCTCCAGTTCATGTGGAGCCTCCAAAGCCAGCGCCAGCACCAGCACCAGCAGCGTCAGGCCAGAGCGCCATGTCGTTAATCGACCAGCTTCGACAAGCAGGCATGATGCCACTCGCACCTCCACCAGCTGCCCCCGTTGCACCAGCACCGGCGCCAATATCCATCGTGCCTCCCAATATCGCGAGTCTACTAGCATCGTCCAAGGCAGCTGGATTGTTGGCAAGCCTCAACAACAAAGTGAGTGGCGGCATCAATGTGGCCGCCTTGAAACAGCCGTAAGTCCCTGCGTATTCGACATACCTATGATACCCGCTAACTCTTTCTTCACAGATTCCATCCTTCTCTGGTCGCTCAGCTTTACGATGACCTTGGACCCCCTTGCACGCAATGTGGCCGACGATTCCGGACAGATGAGGAGGGCAGAAAGAAGAAGACAGCCCATATGGACTGGCATTTCCGTGTCCATCAACGAGCCAACGAAGCTGAGAAGCGAGGCATGCACCGGAGTTGGTATGTTGACCAACGCGTAAGTTTAACCCTATTTCTCTTTAGACAGATCATTACTCATAGTCAACAGGACTGGCTTAAGTCACGGGAAGCCGTCGACGCAGACCACATCCCTGCCCCAGAAGAAGCCGCGGCACAGGCCTCCAAGGCTTCAGAGGCGGCAAAACCCAAGTACATCCCTGTGCCAGAACCATCTCGCGGAATCAACACCGTGTGTCCAATCTGCCAGGATCGCTTCGAGAACAAGTGGCTTGACACTGCACAGGAGTGGGTATGGCTAGACACAGTCTTGGTGGGCAACCGGGCATACCACGCTTCATGCCATGCGGAAGCGACACGGGATCGGGAAACCACGCCTGGTCTAAGACGCACGCCAGAGCCAGTCCTCGGGAAGCGCAAGGCGGAAACGAGTATCTCGTCTCCCAAGGTGCGCTCATTAAAGACATCGGCTTAAGGGAGAGCGATCACAACGCACCTCCTTTTTACAAGGAGCAACCGGCATGGATTACATGGCCACGCCAACGAGACGTAACTTTTTGACATGGCAAACATTGAGCAGCGAGGCAGCACGAACAGGCGTTATGGGATGCATTGCCAACAAGCATGAATCGGATGGGCGGGTGGCCAGCTATATACTATTCGGAGATGCATTACTTGGGAGTTGATTTCATGATGGAGAAGCGATTTGAGGCGAACCATTCATGTGGTGAATTTCAGAGGGCGAAGCGTCCAGAGAGTGGAGTTGGGTCAAGGGGAGGCAGGTATCTTAACTATCACGGAGCACAATAAACAGAAATGATACGAAACTACTGATGTGCATCTGGTGATGCTATGTCCATTCTACCAAAATAATGTGATGTCTGGAGCGTGAGCTCCGGGTTGTCGGTACTTGGTCTTAAGACAGCATCTCAAACACAGCGTGCTGGATGCCCGGCGAGGTTGCGATCACTCTCCCATGATGAAGGTATTTGTGTGGAGTGAAGAGAGCCGGGGTGAAGGGTAGAGTAGAAGCCGCGATTGGGAGAGATGAGAAGTGATGGTGGCAATCGCAACTTGGCTGGGTAGGAGCAGTGGGAGGTTATACATGCCCATAAGTAAACATTGCAAAAAGTTAGCTGCAGCATCTAAGTTTTTTAATACATATGTTGATATCGTGGTCAAGTTTCTGCTACGGCCATACATGGCATTGTTGGGTTGATCCCACGCGAGTGGCAGCGTGTCTTCAACGCAGCATACATTATGCCGACATGGAAACAGTTAGACCTGCAGAGATCAATTCTAAATGTAGGCACTCGGCAGCAAGGAACGGGATGGGGCACCGGTAGCTGCATGTCTAACCGTCACAAGGGACATCGCGAGGATGTATTCAAGAGGCTAGTGTAATCTTTTCCTAAAACGCAGCCCAACCCAATATTGCACCGCTTCGCCTGTGCTATCCAAAAATTGATTCGTTTCGTCGTTTTTCCAAGAGATTGTCTTGCTGTCAAACTTTCGGGCATCATGCTCCGTTGTTATCTACCCGTCAAGCAGGAACATGGGTCTTATCCGGGGGCAAGATGGAGAGTTTTGTGCAGCATCGTCGCGACGTCTATTTCTTGCCTTGGGTAGCCTTGCGAGCGTTGGCTATCGGTCCCATTCATACGCAGGTTAGTCCACTACCCTCATAAGAACAAGATTGTATAAGAAGGGCTATCGTCGAGGGCTTGGAGTTTGAGGGGATGAAGCGTACAGGCAGCCTGCTTCTTCCGCATTTTATCAGCATCCGACTCCTTGTCGCGCTGCATTTCAGTGCCGGTCTTGGTGTTTCTTGAGCCCTATAGCCATGGAGATGATATCAAGTTAGCATATATGATTGCTTACCACTAACGCAGGAGAGGGGATGAGAGCCTGGGAACTGACCTTGCCTTTCTTTTCCTTTTCGTTCCTCTGACGGTCCTTTTCGCGTTGGTTGCCACGGGACATGGTGATAGATACTCGAGCAGGGAATAATAAATACAAAATTAGTACAATAGTTGTTGAGGAACGAGGGTGTGGAATCGTCGGTCGGGCGTGTTGGAGAGAGAAAGTTGAGGAAGAGAATGGCCGCGACACACAAACAGCGAGGGAGCGTCAGATAAACCTCATGGGACACGAGACTGAGCCTTTCCATTCTGGTGGTAATACAACAAGAAGAGCCAATCGGAAGCCAGCCCTGAGAGGCTTTGATAGCAGCGACTTTGGGCCGCGTCGGGCAGCCCGGGTACTTGGGTTTCTATGGTGACTCGTATATAAGTGCGTGTACCCCGTCTCCACCCCCCTTTCGCTTACAACTGACCTCACCCCATCTTACTCGACTTGTTGCAGAATGTTATGACCTTTGAGCAAATCGGCGACTTTCCCTATGTCAGCTCAATCATTTACGTCAATTTCGTAGATGTCAGTGACGGAAGCGGAAGAATCAGCGGCAAAATGTGCAATGCTTAGCTAGCCTTTCTCAAGACTTCTATGCCCAGTATTTAGATTCAGATCTCAATCCGGCAACGTTACCTCGACTAGTATTAGTTTCTAGACAAGTTGAAGGTGCACGTAAGCGTTTTGTCCAGGAACACAGAAGAGTTATGTCAGTATGACGTGAAAAATTAACATTAGGAGCATCATTCTACGCGATAAGAAAAAGGTTTCTAATTTCGAAGATCTTTAGCCTGGCTACTAATATATCAAGAGTGATTATTGACAATAGAGCTATTATACGACTAGACATTTTTACTACACGTATTAACAACATCAAAAGATATCGTCAAGACCAAGAAAAAAAAAACATACAACAGCGGGGATTCGCTGGTCGTCACCGACCCAACTACTAGTCCGCCCCTCACCGGCTTGACTCTGGGAGAGCAGACGGGATCCCGTATTTTCCAGTGGGTATGGTCGTATGTGCTAGAGGACGACGGTATCGCGCCTCAGGCGTTGGAGTCTCGGCCGTTTCCCAAGCTCGATACTTGACCATGGTCTTCTATTAGATGACTGCTTTCCACAGCGATATGGGGGCTTCTTGATCCCTAGAAGCCAAACATCTAGGTCATCATTTGCTGATTCATGACCTTCGAGTAGGCAGATGTGCAATCTGCATACGAAAGTTGCGGAGCACATAAGACTCCTCCCCCCTGACGTTTCCTTTATTCTACAGCTAGCCTTGAGAATAATTGTAGGCGCTTCACTGCTGCTCGTGAAGGGCACGATGTCGACACTGCAGCTCAATGGATGGTGAGTCGCCTTTTCTCGCCCTCCATCCGGTAAGCTTTGGCTACCGGCTCGGACTCGACGAGTAGAGTCAGAACTTTCCAGGTGCCTTTCGTAGCCGGTCCAAGGATCTACGTGACTCATTCTTGACGACCTGGGCGTCTATAGGTATACCTCCATCCTTTGCTCACTCACCTCTTCGTTGTCGTGTCTCTCGGCTCGGGGGGGCCTTTTGAACTTCAAATAGGCGATGAAGCAATGACCCGGCGTTAGGCTTAGCACAAGTGTCGGTCAAAATGATTATACGTCAAAAAAATAGATCCGCAGGACCAGGCTACGCAGGTTCGTGATTACCACGCATTTGGATGTTGCGGAATATACATATAAGGTTGTTATATGCCGAAGCAGCTCGACGTAAGGGATAGAGAGTATATACCAAAGGACGGAATAGGGACAGGAAATAAAAACGGTCCTCGATCGGCTTCCTGGCTCGTCTTCAATCATCATCATTCGTAAGTCCAAAAGGAAAATGCAACAACAAAATAGGCTGCTTCATCGTCCATTCAAGCACCTTTGACAATGAAGTCTTTAGCATCCAAAACATGATATGCCGTCGCCAAAAACTTCTCCCTCTCTATTCAGGCTTCTTGGCGTAAACAACATGCCTTCAGCAGAGTCAGTAACTTGTTGGTAAAGAAACGCAGCTTCACTCACAGGGTCCAATATCCATGCATCCTGCGATTCCGAATATCCTTGCGCACCTCAGCACAGCAAGCCAGAACCTCCTCCTTTGTCCATCCCGCAACACGTGTCAGGAGGGCCAGCGAGAACGCCTCAAGGCCCATGTCCATGTTGACGCACTGCCAGCGACCAATCTCCTTGAGCTTGGGGTTGAGAGGCCAGGTGTTGAAGGGCCACTTGAACTCGCGATGCACGATATCGACGAAGCCGGCCTTCTCGAGGACCGTGATATCATGAGAGACGCTCTGGATGGTTCGGCCAATCTTCTTGGATGCTTCGTACAGCGCGTCGTGCCACCTCCACACAGCAGAGTCTTTGGTCACCGTACCGTCGTCACACCCCATGGGCAGTGAAAGGTCACCAATCTCGAAGTAACCTCCGGGAGTCAGGTTGCTAATTTGGCATTAGTCTCTACTGTTACCCAAGCATTTCATTTCAGAGGGCACACCACTTACTCATAAGCCTTCTGGATCAGGGCTGGCACGTCAGCGAAGCAACCAGACATGCCTCGACAGAGGATAAAGTCGAAAGGCTTGGTCCAAGTCCAGTCCTTTTCCAAGTCGTCGATCTCAAAGCGGCAGTTTGGAGGAACCCAGTGCGGTTGGACAGCGCTGAGATCAACACCAATTACCTACAAGCGTGTCAGTGGTTGGAAGTCAAAGCTCATACTACCCGATCATGACCTACCTCGGCAGCGGGGTGAGCGTCGGCTACGGTCACTATTAGCACTAACACATTCCCCAAAGGTGGTAACCTGCGTATATAGAAGACAGATGATGAAAACTCTTACCAAAGTCAAGTGCCCACATTCCCGTGCCAGTTCCAATATCCAGGACTCTCTTTGCATCATCGATGCCCGGGCTAAGGGCCAGTTTCCCATTGAATTGGATTCTCCAGATATGATGCTGCAGGTCTGAGACTATCAGCGCAGTTCATCAAACATGCAGGGCTAATTAAGGACTGACCGAGTCGTTCATTCTCTTGCTATGGGGCAAATTAGCAAATCCGACATTGGATGGGATGGAGCATGGTCTCAACTCAATGAGACTAATGAGATACGACCCAGCGAGGTAGACATCCTTAGGATCCTCATTGTGCAGTTTCATAAATCGCATGGCTGGTTCGGAAAACTTACATCGTCGTTGGGAAAATTATACTCTAAACGCGCGTCAGTCGCAATATGTTGCATGTGTGGTTGGGATACTCACTCCCCTCACTCATAGAGTGGTAAGTTCGGCCATTCTCCTGCTTGCTTTCCAGGATGCTGGTTCTCAGAGACGCCAGTGACGACTCCTCTTGGAGGTTCTGGACGCGCATTGCTGTCAGCGGGCATAATGCAACGAGAGAGTTCATGCTGATGCAACCCTGGGACACATACCACTCCGAGGGCCGAGTCGTCATCAGCGGCCTGTCGTGGAGACAGTTAGCAAGTCTCCCATCTATTCATTCTTAATGGGGTAACCTCACAATGTGCTCATGCTCTTGCTCTTGATCTTCTGTCATGATTAACTCGCCGTCTACGCAATATGTACTCGGAAAGTGGGAGAGACGAACCAACGCGCGATGCTGAGCGGGGAAATGGGTCCGTGGGTTCTTATACTCCGTATGTATCCCGTACCCGATGAGTCGGTTAAACTGACAGGGGCATTATGCGGCTACGAGGTTTATATCGTTCTGCAAAGTTTGGCATGCGTGGTGCTTTGGGGGTAATCTGCAGCTATCTAAGTGATCTGAGGGCCAAGTCTATGAGACCTACAAAACAAGAAAACTCGTGGTTGAAGAATCTACCTAGGTAGCTGGGTCCCGGATCCTTTGTAATATCCTTGCTACATGGCTGCAAGAAAGCGCTGCCAGTTGCAGATCTGCCAAGGCTTATCTCTCTTCATATCATGAGTGTTACATCAACATGATACACTAGAGTAATAATAAAAGCATAGATAAGATTTAGAACAAATTGACTTTCTTTGTGATGGTCTTCTTATAGGCTCCTTCCAGCCGTGTTTTGTTTCGACCGCGTGCCGTGTCTTGTTCCTGCAGGGTAACTGCGTCAGGAATGTTCGGCGAAGGAACCAACAACAACGCCTCTAGCCTGCGGGAGCACGAGAGGAGCAGTAAAGGCTAAAGATGGGAAAGCGCAAGGTACAGTAATATGAGGGATGACGAACTCCTTCGGGGTTATTGCACCCGACCGGAAGTAGCGGATACGTGATACAATAGCAGGTTCCCGAATAGGAAATTGGTAGAGTTTGGGAGGGGTGATGTTGATGTGCGAGAATTGGAGGAGACTTTGATGGCTCGAGAAAGCGTTCGTCTTTCACCTCACGGCTGCCCTGTATTGATTTGTTTCATTCTCTTAACGTTACAACCCTCTCGTTCGTTACCAACGCCGTCTCCATTATCAACTACCCCCGTGTCGTGTACTCAACCTGGGCCTTCGCAATCGCTGGCGTCGTTCGACTACCAGGGCGCCCCTCTCGGTGCCCCGTCTCATATCTCCCCACAGGGTCATCCTCCGCCCACGTTGGATTTGGAGTCATCTCATTCATCGGGCCAGCTTTCAACCCGTCCATCACGAGAGACGCACCCGAGCATCATCAGGGGCACAGCCGATCCAGCACACGGGAACCGACCTCGATACCCCACGAGGGAACAGGTCGAGCGAGCGAAACACATCACCGAGCGCCAAGGGGTACCATTCTGTTTCTGCCAGCCCGGTACAACGCTATCGCCGCCCTGATTCTAGCGCAACCACCGACTTGAAACCCGCTGCTTTAGTGGTCCGCCCGCCCTGAACCGCCCCGAGGGAAACACCACCATCACGCCAACGGGACATCTCCCGGCCGCCATCGCTCCACTGGCCCTTGGTCTTTCCAAGCTCCGACTGCGCCAGCATTTGGGGGCGGCCGAGCTTGCTCTGGCCAAGCCGAGTTTACTACTCATGCGTAGCGCCTCTGTGCTGCTGTCATCTTTGATCCCCGGAGCCTACGGGAGGTGGGACGAGACCGAGCCCCCGAGTCTTGCTTTGTAAGGCGGTCCCATCACCCCCTAGCAGGCCAGCCAAGGACCCCTGGAGACAGCCTAGTCTGTCTAAGCCACGAGGTGTGAGGCGGGCCAGGTGAGAGGCGAAGCGGCGAGAGAGGTGAGACCCTGTCATGGCTAGCGAAAGGGTAGCGTGGAAGCTCACCCAGGAGCCTATCGTGCTTGGAAATCCCCCCGGTGGAGGAGGGACGGTACCTGGAGTGATGATGCCTCAGGCAGCCACGCCTTCCGCGTCCATTCCCGCAGCCGTGGCCCATTCTCATTCTCATTCCCAGACCAGCGAGACCCAGTCTCGAGGCCAGCGTCATTCCTCCTCCCTTTTCAACAGCGACACCCCTCAAGATCGTGCTGTTGACACTTCCTCGGCGCCTTCATCCCGGCCCCAATCTCAAGTCGAGCACCATCTTCGCCCCATCTCTCCGCAGCTTCTTCCCTCGCCTTGGTCTTCATCCGAAGCTTCGCCGCCGCACGGCAACAACGACTCCCCGCTTCACTTGCATCAAGCTCCTATCGGCATTCAACGTCATCGCAACACCAAGCCCTTCGCCAGTAGCAGCCGTGGTCTTCGTCGAATATGGAAGCGACTTTGTAATCGATTAAACCCCAACGCCCGCTCCAAATCCGCCTCTGTCGCCCCCGTCTCTCCAGTCCCTGTCCCCGTCGCTCCCCCGACTGTTCCCAACGGTCCCATGAGCGGCATGCCGTCCTCAAAGACCTCCAATGGCGGCGGCGGCCAGGTCAGCCATCGCCTGCGCAACTTCTTCCGTATGAACACCGGAGGCAGCGCCGGCAGCGGGTCTAGCGATAAAGAAAAGGACAAGAACTCCCTGACCCCCGATGCTGGAAAGTCCCGGCACACCAAGTTCTTTAGTAATACAGTTGGTCGACTTCGTGCGCATACCGTCGCTAGTGAGGGCAACCAGCTCGAGGAGGCCATGAGCCCGACAGCTCATGCGAACCCATACTTTGCCCATCAAGGCCAACCCGGACTGCGTCATCACAATGCCGATTCTGTCCCCCCGAGCCCGCCCGACACGCCGACCCTCAAGGTTCAAGGTCCTGACGGTAACGAAGCGGATCAAGCTACCAGCGAGACAAAGGAGGAACTGGCCCGAAGACTAAGGAGGGTTGCCAGTGCCCCTAATGCTCAAGGTCTTTTCTCGAAGGGCGAAGCCAATGGCGAGCGTCCTGCGACTGCTGAGCTGGGCAAAGATCCCCTTCTCGCCAATGCCAGCTCAGGCTCTCTCGGCCTGATAGAGTCAGCAAGGGCTCACGAGGCCGCAGCCAAGGCCAAAGCTGCTACTGCCGATGACGTTCTTGCTGCCCTTCCTGCTCCCAACACGGCTTTGGCCTTCCGAAGGACGTACAGCTCCAATTCAATCAAGGTCCGGAATGTTGAAGTTAGCCCTGCTAGCTTTGACAAGATCAAACTTATTGGAAAGGGCGATGTCGGCAAAGTGTATCTTGTGAGAGAGAAGAAGAGCAGTAGGCTCTACGCCATGAAGAGTATGCCCGTTCTGACTGCGTCCCAAACCACAACCTTCGCTGACCATCTATAGTTCTGAGCAAGAAGGAAATGATCAAGCGAAACAAGATTAAGCGAGCGCTTGCAGAGCAAGAAATCCTGGCGACAAGTAACCATCCGTTCATTGTCACATTATATCACTCGTTCCAGTCAGAAGATTACCTCTACCTATGTATGGAGTACTGCAGCGGTGGTGAATTCTTCCGCGCCCTCCAGACGCGTCCTGGAAAATGCATTCCCGAGGACGACGCTCGATTTTACGCCGCTGAGGTGACCGCAGCGCTGGAGTATCTGCATCTCATGGGATTCATTTACCGAGACTTGAAGCCAGAGAGTATGTGCGACGATGATGCTGACAAATGCACTGCTAACGTTGTATAGACATTCTGCTTCACCAATCAGGTCACATCATGCTTTCGGACTTCGACTTGTCCAAGCAGTCAGACCCTGGTGGCAAGCCGACCATGATTGTCGGCAAGAATGGTGCTCGGACGGACGCATTGCCGACCATCGATACGCGATCGTGTATTGCCAACTTCCGGACAAACTCTTTTGTTGGCACCGAAGAGTATATCGCGCCCGAGGTTATTAAGGGTAGCGGCCACACAAGCGCCGTCGACTGGTGGACGTTGGGCATCCTCATTTACGAGATGCTTTACGGCACCACGCCATTCAAGGGCAAGAACCGCAATGCAACCTTTGCAAACATTTTGCGGGAGGATATTCCCTTCCCAGACCATGCGGGTTCGCCCCAGATCTCCAAGTAAGGCCTTCCCTTTCTCACGAAGCCGTCGCCCATTGATCATACTGACCGCGAACCACAGCCTCTGCAAATCCCTAATACGAAAATTGCTCATCAAGGACGAGAATCGACGACTTGGCGCCCGAGCTGGTGCGTCGGATATCAAGGCGCACCCATTTTTCCGGTCCACGCAGTGGGCATTGATTCGTCATATGAAACCACCGATTGTTCCCCACGCTGGTCGAGGCGTTGATACAGTGAATTTCCGAAACGTTAAAGAGAGCGAAAGTGTCGATTTGTCCGGGTCTAGAGCAATGAACCTCAAGGGAGTGCCTTTGGATAGTGGACTGGCCACCCCTGGTGGTGATATTGCCGACCCATTCCTCGAGTTTAACAGCGTCACTTTGCACCACGACGGTGACGACGATCAACATCACCAACATCACCATTGAAAAGATCTCGTCAGACAAAAGGATTGTATACGCACGGGGATTATGATTTGAATTCTTTTTTACAATGGGCGCCTGTTCTGCATTTCCAGCATTATTTGACAACCCCTTGCCACTCCCTAGATGAAAGCTTGCGAGTGGGCGGAAGAGAGAAAGAAAGAAGGAGAGAAAGAAGACAAGAGTGAAGATGACGGCGGAGGATGAGCTAGTTGTTGATCTATGCCAGCCATGGACGATATGAGAAGGGAGACTAGGAAAGGAAATTGGCAGCTTTGTTCTGCGCTGCACAGTGGCGTCTGGTCGGCGTTTCGGGAAGAGCGGGAAAGAACCATGGATGGTACAATCTTGATCATTCCACGAAGATGAGGAGCGTGAAGGCTCGACTATCAATAAAGCAAAAAGGATCTTTGTCGTTGTATCAACCTGGCTGGTCACTTAGCAAGACTTACCCAGCTTCCATGTGAGGATCTGACTAACATGAGGCCGAACCTAGGGACATGGGACATGATGCTGTCATTGGTAAGATAGTTTCTTACCACGAGCCTTTAATAAGCATTAACGGAGCCGGCGGTATTTCCATTGGACCGCGTGTATACAAGTCGCGTGGTGGGAGTTCCTTTGGTGTGGTGGTCATCTGGGCCATGAGACTGGGCACATGACCACACTCAGACATATCCGAGTGCCTCGCTGACGGAGGCGCAGGGGAACATCTGCCTGACTGAGACCTTTCGGGAGCTCAAGGTCTCAGTTGAACGGGACGTTTGCCTGGAATATTATGGAGAAGCCGCGCCTTGAGAGCTTTTCGCATGATGGGATGAGTGCTCATGGGGTCTTGGATGAGGTCTCGGCTAGAAACAGCTTGGAGACTCAAAAAGAGATGAAACTCCCCGAGAACCCAGTCGGCTTGGGTTCAGTCTCATTTAATTGTTTATTTGGGAATTTTTTACGAGATTAACATATTGGCTAAATTTGGAAGGTACAACAACATGTCGCGACATCGTCCGGCCTCGGAGCCCCGACACCGGCCCCGGCGGCGGTCTTCGGAGCGGGGCACTGGCGGCGCCGATAGGCTTCAGCAGCTCTCACGGCCATATCTTCTTGAATGGAGTGCACAAAATTGTCGACAGAGGGGAATTCTCGATGCGGAGGATTTGAGGGATGAAATAGCGGCCGTGGAGCGACCGGGATGGCGGAGGATGGTGGTCATGAGGGGTGAATGCGACATGGGTGTTGTGTTGGGTATGGAGCTGGACAAGGGAAAGAGAGGATGGACTTGGGAGTTTCCAGAGACCGAGAAGGGGAAGAGGAGGTTAAGAAGGAGAGAGAGGGACGAGGAAGATGATGATTCCGACGGGAGCGGCGAGGGTGAGGGCATTCGAATCTGTCGCGCGTCACTCACAACCAAGAATCGACTCCCTATCCTGCTACTCGATGGCCTTCCACTACGAATACCTCCACAACCTTGCCGAGTCTCTCAGGGCAAACGCCTCCTGCAACGATCCGAGCTCGAAGATTGTCTCTGGCAAGCCCTCACAGACACTCAGGCGCCAGAGGATCTCTTGGCGGAAATTGTCTACGATATGTGGCTCGAAAAGATAGACTCGCTGCCTCCTCTGGGCTCTGACTCTGTGGATGTCCAGTGGACTATTTCCAGAGCTCTTGAAACCAACGCTGATGCCACGCGGTGTATGGAACGTCGCGGTGAATTCAGCACCATCACTTCCGCAGACTGGACATACCTCTCCGAGCGACTCCAACGACGACTTCAGCTGTCCGTCACGATAGCCCTGAGTATGCAATCGCAGCAAGCGCAAGAGGAGCGTAAGGATCCCAACGCCCGCAGTCTGGACCGCATCGCTTATCTGGGTGGTCTGCTTCTCCCCCTAACAGTCGTGTCGGGCGTCCTATCCATCGAAGGGACGTATGGCCCTGGAGGTTCTGGATTCTGGGTTTTCTGGCTGGCGTCGGGTTTGTCGTCTCTTGTTGCCCTGCTGGTCATTTACGCAGATCACCTTCGAACACTGGACGTCTGGATAGAGATTGCCGCGGGCGAAGTCCTTGATGGCCTTGACTTGGACAACCTGCACCACCATGGTAACGATAATCGTTTCAAAGCCGATAGATACTCGAGCTATAGCCGTCAGTCACATCGAAGACCGTTCCACTCTAGCGGCGGAGATCCCGAGCGTGGCGAGGCTCGGCTCACAACTGCTTCGGATGGAGGCGTCTACGTGGTGCAGCACCGGGGGGATGGGACGAGAGGAAAGGCTTGGAGAAGAAGGGAGTTGGGATGGTCCGGCGCGATGAAGAAGATGTGTGGATGGTATTACTGGAGAGGGAGCCCAGGAATGGAGTTTCGGAAGCCGGGGTGGGAGGAAAAGGTCAAGGGATTGGTACGGTGATGACCGTACTCTCTCATGATAAGTTATACGAGAACGAGGGAGACAATCGATCCAATATGCTGCTGGAGGATCACTTCCCAAAGAATACAATTACTTGGATAGATCAGAGCCAACCCCCGTGTGGGAGAGTCATTGTCTTGACATAGATTACACCCCACCCCACCTCTTCATCCATTATTCAAGATACCAAGTTTCTTTTCTTAGATATAGCAGTTATGCCGCCATCCAAACCCCAGTAACTAGCCCAACTCGTACACGAAATCAACTAGGCCATGGACGGCCTTCAGAAGATTCAAACTGAAGCTTACACGCGGTCCACGCTCGAGCGACGACCTCCGAGGCCAATCTTGTCCTTCCCATCCATCCAGGGCCGCAAGCACTCTGGCACCGCGACCGTCTTGGCCTCTTCATCCCATCCGTTCTCTAGAATGGCCGCCATCACACGCGGCACGGCAAGCGCCGTACCATTGGTCGTCCAGGGGAAGGCAAGTCGGCCGTCGATGCGAGTCCGTGTGCCGAGACGGCGGCTCTGGTAGTCGGTGCACATGCTGGCCGACGTCACTTCGCCCCAGTTGTCCCGGCGGCTGGGGAAGAAGGCTTCCACGTCGATCTTGCGAGTGGCCGAGGCACCGAGATCGTGCGCGGGCATGGAGAGGATGCGGCAGTACAGACCCAATGAAGAAAGGATCTCGGTTTGCATGTCGAGCATTTCGTCAAATATGTCTTGAGCAGCATCTTCATCCGCTGCTGTCCATGCGAACATCTCGACCTTGGTGAATTCGTGTACTCGATATAGACCCTTGGTATCGGCGCCGCGGGCTCCCGCTTCGGCGCGATAGCAGCGCGAGACGGCCACTCGCTTCAGAGGGAGGTCTTCCGGGTCAATAGTGGTGTTGGCCTTCATTCCTGCAAGTGCAATCTCAGAGGTGCCGGTGAGACACATCTCAGGGACGCCACGTTCGACGTCCTCGTCTGACTGGGCAATGGTGTAGACCTGTTGCTCGCCGTTCTGGTCGCGAGGCTGAAAACCGCAGGCAGCGCCGATATGGCTGTAGACCATGCTTGGGGGCGATACTTGGGTCCAGCCGTGACGGGTTGCAACAGCAAGAGCGTACTGGATCAGCGCCTGCTCGAGTTGAGCGGCCTCACCAAGGAGGTAGTACCAGCCCCATCCGGAGGCAGTAGCAGCACCAGCGAAGTCGAACAGGCCTAGCTCGGAGCCAATGTGGACGTGGGAACGCCAGATCTTATCCTCCGGAGATTCTTGGAAGATGGGTGGATCATTGATATAGCTGAGCACCTCGGGCTGATCACCCTTTGGCGTATCTGGATGAGTGAGATTGGGAAGTTCCAGCGCTAGCTCCTCCATTTGAGTGACAGCCAGCGACTCGCCCTTCTCTATCACTGAGAGATCCTGTTTGAGTTGTCGGGCCTCGTCCTGTATCTGCTCCCTGGTTAATTGCTTAACCTCCTTGAGGTCCTCATCGTCGCTGCTGGTGGCCGGGTTCGCAAGCTGGCGCCTCAACAAATTGGATCGCTCACGCAGAGCGCGGCCTTGTCGCTGGAGGTCCTGCCATTTGGCATGCAATTCGAGAATCTGGGCTGGGTTTTGCGCTTGGCGACGATAATTACGCTCGACGCAAGTCTGTAGATAGAGGTCTGCGTTCTGGCGGATGTGCTTGATGTCGACGATTGGCTTCGGCGCCGAGGGCGGCCTCTTGGCATCCGCAAAGCCGCGAGTCAAGACGGGATAAGTCGTCCTTGTCCTCGACTGCAGGTTGCGACACCGCAGGCAAGTCAATGTCCTGTTCATGGTGACTGGTGGTTTCTCAGTGAGCTTATCATTGCTCACCAGATTGGGAGCTTGACGTCGTTGGTTAAGCTTTGGCGGGTGACATGGAGCTGTGCGAATTGGTGAATTGGCTTATGCAATTACCCGAGCCCGGCCGCCGATCCGACCCCGACTATCGTGAAAGCCAAGCCGCTGCAAAGCGCAAGATCATGAAGTTTGGACGAGCCAAGCTTATCCCAGCAAGAAATGAGGTAAATGAAATCAAATATTGTTTGCTAATTGGGTATATTGGTTGGGATCCTTGGTAAATCTTTAATTTGCAGGCTGTTTCAGGATGTTGATTTCGGGCTTCCGACAGCAATTCCACCATCTCTTGCTGATAAGAATCTCCATTTCCTGTCATGATGATATCTCAGCTCCTTTGATCAGTCGCCTCTTTTATCACTCGAACCTCAATCCGTTTCACGAGTAGCCCCATGTGCCGAGAGTCCAGTTGCCGTGGTGCCCTCCGCTGCCCCGAGCGTAGCCCCCAGCCTGCATGCTTTGTCGCTGTTGCGCCTTGAGATCCACGTCGCTGGGACGAGAGGCTCCATTTGCACCGTGCTGTAGCCATATCTCTCTGTCGATAATCGACATTGCAGGAACCTTGAGCTGGCAGAGCAAGCTGCCCCCGATCCATGGCCCAAGCGTATGAAGCACACGGATTTGGCCTTTGATTTGTGGAGTTGTCTCTCGTTGTCGTGTGACCTTGGCTTCAATCGGGTCGTACTCAGGCTTCGTATCGGCGGCGCTCTTGACAGTTTTCTCTTGTTCATCTCCAGCCTGCGACGGCGAGGTAGACCCCTCGCTCGGAGATGAACTACTGGACTGTCGATGGAGTCTAGCAGTATTTCGATGCTGATCCACCACCTTGCCAAAGACAGGTTCCCACCCTCTTTTTTCCACGATGGCTGATAGATCATCGATGATTCGTTGCTTGATACCCAAGATGTTCGAGCAGCCTCCAACAAACATTATCCGTGACATGCATATCGCCCTCACGTCCATCGGGAGCTGCAAAAGATGATGGTATATCAGTAAGTGCAGGGGAAGCTCGTGGTCGTCGAACGTTGCTCGATTTGCCGCGGGATCGAAAAAGGCATCGTCACAAACTTCCGCTAGTTTTTCGAACGGGATTTCCACTGTCGATGGCCGAAGGCTTGTGTTGATAGGTATTTGGGCAACGCCCGTAGGAACGCCAGCTTGTGCCGACTCGGCCTCGAGTTCTTCCTGCTCATCGACCGTCTCTAATTGAGTTGACTGTCTCTGCGGGGATGTAAACTCCGACGACCTACACCACATTAAGCGACACATTATATCTTCGCATTCTTCGAAGCTGATGGCCTTCTGTTTGTTGTCGTCATGCTGCCCAGGTATCAATGGCTGAATAGTGTCGTAAAGCGAGTCGAGAAGCGCTCTTCCTCCTCGAACTGTGCGCGTAGCTTTAACTTCTCGATATTCGTAAATACTGGTGACAACCGTCTCGGACCATCCCATATCGATGATCAGTGCAGATCGAACGCCTGCGGCGACTGCCGACATGACCGAGGATGACATGAGAGATATGGTGGGAGACTGAAATCGATTGAACATGGTATCCAGTACAGCTGTCAATAACGGTAATGGTACCGCAGAATCCAAGACTAGGCCGAGCCTTCTAGGCCGGGAGTCGATAAGCAAGTATCTAGGTCGTTGGTAAGCAGGTAGCTCGGTAGGTTCTGGTGGTGAATTACTTTGTGAATGCATCATGTATAACACGCTCCAACTTGTCCTGGCATAGCCCAAGGTCATTGTCTCGCACGTCAAAACGCCAAAATTCATGCTCCTTTGACCACTCAAGTCCAGCTGGCCGAGTCGATCCTTGCCAGCTCCTAAAGTCTCCAGCACGACGCTGATCTGCAGGGCTGCACGGGAGAGTGGCCTTGGGGCAGGCATCGCCCGCGAAGCCTACTCGGATATGCCGTGAGCCCAACTCAATAACGATGACATCGTCATCGGCGCGGATAGTGGATGGCGAGCCGTAGGTAGAGGTGATGGAACGGTTTGGAGTGTGTGGAGTAGAGGGGCCTGACCCCTGAGGAGGACCTCCACGGATGCTGGCCACGCTGCGATGAGCAAGCGTTGGTCCTGCACCCGAGGCCATGACAGCAAAGGGCTTTTCACTGTCGGCTTGTTTCTTTCAACCCAGAGGCGTTTCCTGGAAGCTGATGGTGATTGTGATGCTCTTGGTCGGTGCAGCTTTGTGCACGCTGCTGGTTGGTGGATGGGTCCTGCGAGGTCGGCATTCAAAACGCCGATCCGCCGATAAGAAAACAGACGGTTTTGGTAACCGCAGCGACGTGGGGCCGCACCGTGAACTTCAACCTGCATCATCGACTACAAGCACTCGCAGCAGGTTGCCCCGGAGGGTTTCTGCGATCCAGATGGGCATCAAGGGGTAATTATTCGCTTGTTTAATCTGCCAAAAACCATATTGACCCTCCTAGAATCTACCAGGAGATCGGCGAGGGTAGACGAGTTGCCCTTGCGAAACTTGCCGCAGAGTCGCTGGAGAAGGAGAACCGCCCGCTTCGCGTTGCTATTGACATTGCAATCTGGCAATTCCAAAACCAGGCAGCTCAGGGTATGTAGATCTTGGTATGATGCTCTGACTTGTTTCTTAACTGCTGCAGGCGGCACGAACCCGGCGATTCGAACCCTTTTCTACCGTCTTGTTCGTCTTCTGGCAGCACCCATCGAGCCCATCTTTGTCTTCGACGGACACCATAAACCAAAGATCAAGCGGAACAAACGATCTAGTCGAGGAGATGCATTATCAAATGCACAAGCAAAACGGTTAATCCACCTGTTCGGCTTGCCAATTCACGATGCGCCAGGAGAAGCCGAGGCAGAGTGCGCTCTGTTGCAAAGGCATGGCATTGTCGATGCTGTCCTCAGCGAGGATGTCGACACTCTAATGTTTGGGTGTACGAAAATGATACGGCAATGGTCACCACAGTCAAAGCGGCAAACCACGCCGACGCATGTCTCGTTTCTCGACACGGAGGAGATGAAGGTGTCTGACCACGGCCTTGATCGCGAGGGGATGGTTCTTGTCGCTTTGATGAGCGGAGGCGACTATAATCCTGCCGGGATCGTCGGCTGTGGCATCAAGGTTGCTGTTGACGCTGCCAAAGCTGGGTTTGGCAAGACTCTATGTCAGTTGAAGGGCTCGGATGAGGAAGGGATCCAAGCCTGGAGGGATTCCCTGAAACACGAGCTTCGCACCAACGAAAGCGGCTTCTTCAAAAGGCGAAACAAGGCTTTGGTGATACCTAACACTTTTCCCGACGTCAAGATTCTCCGTTATTATACGCACCCTGTCGTATCGCCCGAATCCAGCCTGGACGAGATCCGTGAAAAGGTCCACCAGAAGCGGGAAATTCAATTTGAGGACTTGCGGGAATTTACGCGGGAAGTATTCGGCTGGGATTATCGAATAGGCGCTATCAAGTTTGTTCGCGTCCTTTCCCATGCTGTTCTCATCAACCGACTGCAAGATCAAGGATATGATCATGATGGCCACATCAAGGGGATCACGGGATTCAGATCACATGTCATGAATGACAACGTCCCCGAAGTTCGCATGCAGCACATTCCTCTAGAAATCATACCCATCGACCTGTCCAAGGAAGCAGATGAGAAAATTGTGCAGGGCCGAACTGGATTGGCACTGAATAGCGACGACGAAGTCGAAGAAGCGGAGAATATTGAGGAAAACACCGGTTCAAAGTCCAAGCCCTTCGATCCTTCGGCGCGCCTCGGCATCTGGGCGTTAGAAGTGTTGGCCAAGAAATGTGTGCCTGAAGTCGTTGCAAAGGCCGAGATCACACACCGGGCTCGAGAAAAGGCGCTACAGAACAAGAAAAATCCAACGACGAGACCCAAACCTGGAACGAAGAAAGGGATGCCGGTTGGTGCTCTCGACAAATATGTGCGAATCACAAAGACTCAAACTGCCGCTGTGGCAACAGCCAAAGTGGATGCTGGTGTGGGCAAACCCAAGACATCATCACCAACCCGAGCGTCACGCCGTCTTCGAATACCCTCCCCTTTGGAGCCAAGTAAGCAAACCACGTCTTCGACCTTGGGCAGCCCCGCCAGGCAGACGACCCCCTGGACACTTGCCAGCTCACAAGCGACGCCTAGGACGAGAGACCTCCCGGGCGGACAACAAGCGATTGTCATCACATCTAGCCCACCCTTCTCGGTGGATTCACCTCCCCCGTCACCATCACCACGGCCAAGGGCTAGCGTTACCGGTTCTCAGGAGCTCCCTGATACGGTGCGCGCAATCCTTGCCTCGGATACTTCTCCGAAAAGGATGAACAAGACGATACGGAGCTCGCGATATGCGAAACCACCAAGCTCTCAGAGATCTCAACCTGCGAATCTAAAGCAAACGTCGATGGACATGTTCACCACAAGGTCCAATAACCAAACCTCGAGCCAAACTTCTCTCCCAAAACTAGCATCTTCACACCCTCAAACCTCGTCCCAACAAACTGCTAAGAATGTCTTTGGCATCGACTTCGATAGTGACTCTGACGATCTTGTTCCCCTCTCGTCACTCCTCTCTCGATCCCCTACATCTCCCAACAAGCGGCATCAGTGCTCCCTACCATCAAACCGAAGCACCAGCCCCAGCCCTGCCCCCGCGCGGAAGAAGAAGTTACTCATCCCGCGGGCCAGTGCCATCGGCTTTTTCAAGGAGGTCGAGGTGGACGCCGAGGAGCGTGACGAGCGGCTGGCTAGGGAAATAGCTGCTTTGGAGCGCAAAGGCGTAAAAGCGGCTGTGGCGCGAGTGAGCGATGTTGGATTTATAGACTTGACGCAGGAGGATTGAGCGATGCATACAGGATATACGAATCATTAAAGTGGCGTCAAAGGATCTGGCTTATCAAGGCGTTGGGGTGGATATCATTATACTGGCTAGCATCTTTGAGCATGAGCATATTTGGGCAGCTTGTTCTTTACGACATGGATACAAAAGGAGCGACTTATAGACCATTCTTGTCATATCTGTACAATATTACAACTTTTGGTGCCATGCCTTCATCCTGAAGTGCTTATACATATACCTATATAGTACAATACCCAAACTTGGGGTTGATATCCTGACCCATCCATACTCCAGTGCAATGCATATATCCAACGCTTTTGGTTTTGTTTTCCCTCCTAACATACATCATGTTCCTCCCATCTCCAAGTCGGGATCAACCTCTGTTCCTAGATCGCGCTCCTCCAGGAACCGTCGTCCCACGAGCTCTTCTGGTAGATACGTCTGCTTTACCAAGCCGTCACGATAATTTGGCGGGTACTTATACTCGGCGCCGTACCCAAGGTCGCGCATGAGGCGTGTGGGCGCATTCCGTAGATGTAGCGGCACGGGCAGGCCAGCTACACCGGGCTCGCGTAGGGCAGCGTATGCATTGTTGAGGGCGCGATAGGCACGGGTGCTCTTGGGCGCATTGCAAAGAGCGACGGCACAGTGGGCGAGTGGAATCCGGGCCTCGGGCATGCCGATTTGCTGCGTCGCTGTATACGTTGCTGTTGCGAGGGGAAGTAGGGTGTTATCTGCCAGACCAACATCCTCGGAGGCAATGACAACCATGCGGCGGGCAATGAAGAGCGGATCCTCGCCTGATTGTAGCATACGAGCCAGGTAATAGAGAGCCGCATCGGCGTCGTTGCCGCGGACGGACTTGTGAAAGGCTGATATGGTGTCGTAATGTTGATCGCCTGCGCGATCGTAGACGAGAGTCTTGGTGAGGGCGGCTTTAATGTCCTCCTGTGTGATGCCTTCTCGGGTTGTGAGGGAGAGAGCGAGTTCGAGGAGGTTAAGGGCGGTGCGGGCGTCGCCGTCTGCGAAACGCGCGAGGTAAGAGATCATGGCTTCGTCGAGGAGGGGCGTGGGAGGGCAGACGGATGCTTCTTCGCGCAGAGCCCGCTGGAGGATGCTGATGACATCTTCGGTGGTGAGGCTTTGGAGGGTGAACGTGCGACAACGCGAGAGCAGAGCGGCTGCTACTTTGAAAGACGGGTTCTCTGTCGTGGCACCAACGAGTGTCACTGTGCCGGCCTCGACGGGCTTGAGAAAGACGTCTTGCTGCGCCTTGTTGAAACGGTGAATCTCGTCGCAGAAGATTATCGTCTTGCGGCCAGTCAGGGCCAACTCGTTGGCTGCCTCCTGAAAGAGCTTCTTGCACTCGCCAACTCCTGTCCCTGTTGCGTTGAGCTCGATAAAACGGCTGCCCACCATATGGGCGATACACCGTGCTATCGTCGTCTTGCCTGTTCCTGAAGCACCCCAGAGTATCATGGAGGGAACTTGGTTCGACTCGATGAGGGAGCGAAGGACACCATTGGGGCCAACGAGATCTTGACCGCACACATCGTCGAGTGTCCGTGGCCTCATTCGTTCTGCCAAGGGCGCTGCCCGCTGTGTCTTTGTCTTCTTCACCACCCTGCCATCCTGCTCCGTCCCATTTGTCCCGTTTTGAACATCTCCATTCGTTGTACCGTCGGTCGGCTTCTGACCCGCCCCAGACCCAGCACCAGGACCCTCTTCAAAACTCCTCTTCTTCCCAACAATGTTCTGCAAGGCTCCTCCGTTCAAGGGCGTCGACACCCGATTCTCGGAAGCAGCTTGTCGTTTCGGAGCCGGCGTTGAGAAAAAGTTGGATGCGGTACGTTTCTGAGAGCTACTCGCGGATTGCGGCGTCTGTGACTGTGGTGGTGTAGGCCCCTTCTCCTTGTCGACTATGAAGCTTGTGCACCCCGAGTCGATGTGGCCATTGATCTCGGACGACTTTACGGGCTTGTTGCAGATGGGACAGTCAACCGCCATGGTGGTCGCTGGAGGCCTGTCCGCAGTCGGTCGAGGAGGATTCTGGGAGCCGATCGCCGGATGACGAAAGGCGAGGGTGAAGAGGTTGTGCGACTTTGTAGCGGCCGTTTTGTCGGGTTTGTGGGAAAGCCGTGGAAGGGAAGGTGTGAGAGCCGTACAGAGTGGCACGCGCTCTGGGGCAATTTTGGCTGCAGCTGTAAGATGTCAGGGACGAAACGCGCCTGCTGCGACGAATGATTGAATCGCTAGGAAGGTACGTACCAAATCGTGGGGACCAGTCCATCGACGGGCAGCGGGCCGCTTTCGGCTCCATAAGCTCGGGAGATATTTTTAGAGGACAAGCTCAGGTGTCAAAAGCTAGGTGAGCTCAGGAGTAAGAACGGAGGGACTTGGTAGACATTTAGTGTATAAAAAATTGCTAACAATGTCCCTTTGTTCTGTCTTTGTTATTCTCCAACCTACCACAACTTGCCACCCCCTATGACTGCATGGCACTCCTGCAGGTTCATGTCATGCTTGGTTTGACCTCTCAAACCTCACAAACCACCGCTGACAGGGTTCATGCGAGTAAACAATGTCATACAGCCTGCTCTGGCTGGCTGAAGGTGACAAAGCCCCTTTTCATCTTCAGATTGATCAGCTGCCTCTAGGCAACAGCATTATTAACACAGATATCATACAGAGCTACATCCTCTGCACGCTTCACTAACCTGCTCCACCCTCTGGCCGACTCCTCCCTCGTCTGCAGAGGCTTGCAATGCTTTTCCTAGGAAAGGTTATACCGCCACCTGACTTTGGACTAAAAAAAAACTGACAATGACTATGGCATTATTGTCGTTGCCTGTTGGCATAGAGAAAGGCCGAAAACCAACACACATTGAACATATTATTGTCATTGGCAAGAGGAGGCAAGAGGAAGCACTTTGTCAAACACACCTTCAGGATCCCCTACTATCGTGCCCTTGCCCAACATGTGAAGTACACTTCCTTCAAGATCTTCCTAGTGTGCTGCCTTTGCGATGTTGGCACTTGAGGACTTTGAAATGGGCGCGAGAATGTGCTATGGATGGCTCTACAGGAAATCGACACACTCGGTTAATTTCTGCGGCGTCTACAGAGACGAAACCACAGACTGCTCGTCCCCAAGCTTTGAGCAAGGGCTCCCACAGGCAGGAAATGTCAACAGCTTGGCCATACGTCGGCAACTCGGACTAGATTTGGGGTCTCGTTCGCAGTTTTCGGCTCGGCGTGCACCCCAGTTGGCTCGATTCAGCGCGGTTTCCCCAAGGGTGACTTGTCATCTGTCGGCAGACTCTTCAGGGTGCCAGGTGATAACTACAAGGCGGCGCGCACTCGGCGGCAGGGACCGGACTTTTTGAGCTTGGCCATTACAAACTGGGGTATCCATTTCTCTACAGAAGAATTGGTTGATCTTCTTCAGTGGCGGGCAAAGGGCTTGCAATGGAGACTCATGTCTCGATTTGGTGCATAGCAAGCAACCGCATAGCGCCCCGACTGCGGCCTCACAATCGTGTCTACTCTTGTCTATACCGAAAGAATGGACTGAGGGACGTGTCACCAATAGCATATAGATATCGTCGTCTTTGATTCGGTACGGAGGGAAGGCCTTCATACTTGTTCTCTTCAATAACTCGTAGTGAAAAGATGGTGAGAGCTTGAAAGCCTTTTAAGGGGTAATGCAGTTTAGCTATTTCGCAATGGTCCAAGACCAGCGTCAAGTCATGAATAAATACTTTGTTCCCATTAAACTACCCCAACTCGCCGGTTGTAACCATCTTCATACCCGTGAAGATTTTGAACCAGAGCCATCTAGGCTTACTCGTTAAGCGATTCCGAAACCGTCTAGAAAAATGCCATATACTTTGGTACACTAAAATCATAAACTTGTCCCAGCCCTCCCCTAGTGGTATCAGACCTTGTTCCGCGTCCTGCTCTTCTAGCTCATGCCAACCATCTTCATGGGGACACCACCTATCGAGAACTGTTAGTCCGGGTATCTTCAAGATTGCGTGTATAGTTGTGTCAACTTACCAGCCATGCCGCCAAATGCACCGGCGCCTTGGGCAGCAGCAGGGAATCCAGCAGCAGAGCACGACACGATGCAGGTGCAGCTGCCATCGCTGCCGAGCTGGCCCTGGCCGGGCGTTGCGCCTGTGCCCTCAGGGGCGCTGGCCACCTCTGTCGCAGTGGGCTGGGCAGCATCAGCAGGTGCCTCGGAAGGCTGGCCGCCGGTGATGGGGGTGTTGGCTCCGTCGCCCTTCTGCTGGATGGCCATCTCCTTGAACTTGGCCTGGGTCTTGTCGGCGGTGGGGTTGATGGAGAAGACCATGCCCTTGCCGCAGTGGCCTTCCTGTCTGCAGTAGAACCCTGTTCATGATTAGCTTACATGCAAGAGAATCAAGTTGGACATCGGTTTAGCTCACAGAGAGGAGTGTCAACCATGACTTGCATGGCAACCTGGGGAGGAGGCGAGACGGTGTTGTTGGGGTTGGGCATAAAGCCAGAGTCCATGCCGCCCTCCATGAGGTCGCAGGGGGTCATGAAGCCGGACTGAGAGACGGTGTGGTTCTTGGAGAGGAACTCAAAGACGACGGTGTCGCCAATGGGCACGTTGTCGAGCTCCTCGGGAGTATAGACCAGGCCGGCCGGGCCACCGACGGTGACGGTGTGGGTAGCACCGCCCGCAGCCTGGGTGCCCGTGGGAGCCTCGGTGGCACCGCCGCCGGCGACGACGGTCTGGGTGACGGTGACCTTCTCGTTGATGGTGGTGGTGGCGGCGCCGTTTCCGGGGTTGGCCCAGATGATGATGATCTCGGTCTTGGAATTCTTTGAGTAGCCGCCGCCGCCATGGCCTCCCTTTCCTCCCTTCAAGCCTTCCAACTGCTGCAGAACACCATCCAATCCGCCTTGTTGGTCCTCGGGGTGAGTCCGTCGCACAGGCTGGGCAGGCGACAGGTCAAAGTCGAGGAAGCGGGCCATGGACAGAGGCGCAAGGGCCATGGCGAGAGTAGCTGAGTACTTCATCGTGTAGGTAGTAAAAGAGGCTGTTTTGGGTTTTTAGGTATTAAAGTGATGGGTATCAACCGCAAGTGAGAGTAGTTTATAATCGACCTAGCGATTGAAGAGGGCACACAAGAATGGCGAGGGCCTGCTCGTTTTAAGAATGAGAAGTTAAAAAAAAGAAGGAAAATTCCTTTAAAAAGAATGAAACACTTTGGGAACAGAGATGCTGAGGAATGAAAATTTCAAACCGTTGAGAAGTAGGAACAACGGCAGCTTATTATACAGCAACATCTTAACCGCCTCCTCGAAACCCAACCCCCTCGAGAGTTGCAGTCTAAAACTACTCCTCGAAACACGGCGATTGCAGCACCCGTGTTGCTTGGCCCTCGCTTAGATGTCAATTTCGGCTCGTGTGTCCTCCGAGAGAATGTAGCCTTGCTGGTGAGTGGGGGGACATGTCGATGCGGGGAGGGGGAGGCCGCTGTGACAGAATCGTCTCGGATGTTGGTTTTGGTGTTTTGAAATGCAACCCTTACGACAGCCACGCCCAAAGAAATGCAACAGAGGGAAAAACTACAGTCGTGAGTGGTTAGGTGGGTTTGTCGCTTAGTTAGCGCCGACTATCAAGTCGCATTCTTGGCTGGACTTGAGTTGCACCAGCTGGGCAGGGGGGGTTTCCCTCCGTTGTTGGTGCGACCATCCTCCGACAACGAGCGACACAACTCCAGACGAGCCAAGGGCGGCACTTGAGTCTCCCGTTGTTTCCAGCGCTGGGGAAGCTTGACTACGCCAAGGTGCAGGCTGGGTTTTTGTGCGATAGTCTTGGCATTATGAAGCGGCGGCTGCAGAGAAAAAGCGCAGTCTGGATTCCTCTGGGTCCTGCTAGGCTGGAACGGTGCCTGTTTCATCACGAGTCGCCGGCCTTGGGGCGTCGCCCAGATTAACACGGTCGCTTGGGAGGACGCATGCATTCGTTTTGATCAACATGAACATGATTGTTCTTTGTGTGGCAATCATTGCCAAATGCATTCATCTGGTACTGCCAGATTCAGTCAGTTAAAGTGTTTTGCCATCTCGTCGTTACTCAACCCCTTCGATTCAAACGCCTGTCTCTCAAACCGCCCAGCCAGCAGGGCCCGGATCTTCCTCACCATCTCGGGAGACGTCCACACGAGACGATCAACCGTTCCCGAGTCTGCCGTTGACCGGCCAATCGGTTGAGCCAGGCCATACCATCCAGTCTCGGTGAGTCTATGCCACGATGCGGTCGCTCGTCGGCTCCATGACTTTCCCAAATTCATCAAACACTACATCCCAACGGGAGTATGTCACAATTTCAATGTTCTCCTCGGTCGACCTCCTCTTAATATCCTCGCGGTAGAAGGCGTTTGAGGGACCTCTTTGCCGCCCACATGAGCAGGTATGATGACCGTAGGTTGATGCGCGCATAGTTGCCCCGGTAGTTGCAGAAGATACAAGAGCAGAGCCGCTGCCTCGGCCATGGATGAACAACGTTGCACAAGTGTCTCGACAGTCCATGTGGTGGGTTTCAGGGGGCCACCAGATACAAATAGGCAAGCTGTGGCCGTCGTCGTCATCGAGCATGATAGATCGTTCACCATGATCTGCCGGGCGACAATGGCCGCGTCGATCTTTGCAGGCCAGCACTATCTGTCGCTGTATCCTGGCTTGAATAAACGACTTGCTTCCAGTCTCCGGTTCAGCTCGCCACTCCACCAGCGTGCAAACATGGTGTTGTGCCGAATTCCACGCAAGACGCACAAGTACCGGCGGCGAAACATGATGCCCTTGCGTATCAAGCGTGCATATCGATCAACATCGCCTTGGTAAGCTGCCATACAAATAAGCAGGTCTTTGTCCAATATGGGTAGGTCCAAGTGGAGGGAACTGTAGAGTAAACTGATTTCAAGATCATACTCCCGATCAAGGGCTCTTGTTGTGATTCACCGTCACCAACCTCATCCTCTGGATCCGATTCGGGGTCTGGAATTCAAGCCCCGAGGTCTTCTTCATTGTGCGGCTCTCGAAATGATTCATCGTGGCTACTACGAACGGGCTTTGCGCGGTATTCGAGCCCGTTCAGCACGCCACTGGCTGCGTTGAGGTAGGCCGGGAACTGGGGATTGGCCGGGTTGACTGAGCGAGCGTAGTCATCGATAAGTTCATATCCGAATTATGCGCTCATTATGAGGTCGAAAATCTCGTTGCTTCCGTTTTCACTCTCCAATGCTTCCTCGGCTATCGTGGGCAATGTGTATGCTTTGCAGGACACCGTCATATCAAGTCTCATTTTGCGCCCTGAGTAGAGAAGTAGAATAAAGTCGGCCGGGTATCACAATTCCATTCTTCTAATCCTTTCGGCATATCTTCTTACTCAAGATCCTCCCTTTTGTTGGGCCTGTTGCTGGCCCTCAAACAAGCCTGTGTAGTATCCAGCATAGTACCACGACATGAGGAGCTTCTTGAGGCTTTCGTCTTGTACTGCCACATTGAGTCAGCGTCAGATAAACTGGATTTTCCATAAGAAGCTCAACTTACCAGATCCTAGAACAGTCTGTACCGGAAACGAAGGCAGCCCTTGAGGTGCGGGTACGGCTTCTGCGCGAGACTCGTTGAACGACGATGAGGGCGCCTGTATCAGTAAGCTTCATGTAACCATGTTTAGAGAGAAAGTGGAGCATACGGCATCATTGGGACTTGCTTCTTGAGCAGAGCCTAACGCCGGTGCGGGCTCGGCGGTTCCAGCATCTTGAGCTTGTTCAGAAGAAGGCTCATTGATCGTCGTCCTAACACAAGCACTCAGCAGGGGTACTTGAGCCGTTATTCAGGGAACTCACCGGCTCTTAGATTCCAAATCTCGGATACTACCGCCTCGCGCATGGATGCTGTGGTATTTCTGTTGGTCGTCAGTAGAAAATCCACGTAATTCCAACACAGTTTGCCTGCCTTGTACTCCTCCAACGCCTCGTTCCAGGAGTCGATGAGGGCCGAGTCATCCCACACCTCCTCATAGCTCAGATTTCCTTGCTTTCCAGCCATCTTTGGGGGAAATATCTAGAGCTGGCGGGACGTGCGGGCCCAGGATACTCTGTCGTGATGTGGCAGTAAGTCTCTTGTGTCTTCAAGATGCTCTCCGCTGAGGTTGATAGAAACGACAGAGGCGGCCGAAATATAGACGATTTGATGACTTTATGTTTGCTGGAATCTCCTCGTCTATATTATTCCCGAGACTAAATGTCAGTTTCGAATTCTTCCAGGCACCAACACAGTGATCGTGTCAAATGTAAGTATCTCGAGGTCGTATCATGGTGAGATGGATGGATGTTGACTGTCTGCCTATTGCAAGCCGTTAAGCTTCAGAAGCTCTGGGCAACTTTTTAGTGGATCAAGCCACTAAACGACCCCAACCCCCACCATAGCGGGCGAGATTCTTCACCGCCTTGGCCAGACACGGCAGAATCCATTTTTTTCATCAAGCATGTCGCTTTTTCTGCGGCCGTCCCAGCTTGTGTACCTTCAGCAAGCAAATTTGCCCAACTCGACACAATGGCTCCCGAACTAAGAAAGCGAAAGTGTGAGTGCATTTGTGGTGAATAATTTTTTTCATGCGCTAACGTCGTTCAGCTGTCTCCGAGATTCAGAAGCCTAATGGCGCTGCCAAACCCGTCAAGGCCGCCAAGGGCAAGCGGAAAGGTGAGCCCAGTTCTACACCCACAATATCGCTTTCTCGCTGCTGACTCGCTTCAATAGCCGCCGAAGATGCCTCGCCCGTGTCGCTGAAGAAGCAAAAGTCGGTAAAGAAGGCCGCTGTCACCTCAAAGTCCGTCGAGAAGCCGGCGCAAAAGCCCAAAAAGAGCAAGCCCGTCGAAGAGGCCAATGTTGTCGAGGAGGAAGCTACGCTCGATATACCCGAAGAGTCGGACGAGTCAGAGGCCGAGGAGAGCAAGGAGGTTCAGGCGCTAGCGCAGGAGCTGGACTCTGGCGATGAGGACATTACCGAGGGCGATGCCGCTTTCAAGCCCGGACAGGATGTCGGCAAGATCCCCAAGGTTTCCAAGGCCGTGACAAAGGCCGCCGAGGCTGCGGACGAGGACGCTGGCGTCATCTACATCGGTCGCATCCCCCACGGTTTCTACGAGCACGAAATGAGGCAGTATTTTGAGCAGTTTGGCCCTATCATTGCGCTGCGATTGTCGCGCAACAAGAAGACGGGCGCTAGCAAGCACTACGCTTTTGTCAAGTTTGCTGAGGCGGCCACGGCGGAGATTGTGGCCAAGACCATGGACAACTACCTACTGTTCGGACACATTCTCAAGTGCCGAGTCATCCCCAAGGAGCAGGTGCACGAGGACATGTTCAAGGGTGCGAATCGGCGATTCAAGAAGGTTCCCTGGAACAAGATGGCCGGTCACCAGCTTCAGAAGCCCCTGACGGAGTCTGCGTGGGCAAACAAGGTGTCGAAGGAGCAGTCGAAGCGGGCAAAGAAGGCCGCCAAGCTCAAGGAGATTGGATACGAGTTTGAGGCTCCCGAGATCAAGGATGTTCCGGCTCCCGCGCCTGCGGCCATTGAGAACGGAGAAGGCGAGGTCAAGGCCATTGAAGCTGCGCCTACTAAAAAGGAAGAGGAGCCCAAGGTTGAGGAGCCCGCTGAGGTTGCAGAGCCTGAGCCAGTCGTCGAGGAGGCTGAAGTCAAGACCAAGTCGAAGCCAGCCCCCAAGACGAAGAGCGCAAAGGGCAAGGCAGCAAAAGGCAAGGGCCGGAAGGCAAAGGCTTGAGCGGTGAATTGTTCAATGATTTCGGAGTTTTTAAGCGACATAGATATAGGTGAAAAGTCCATAATGAATGCAGGCTTGGACTATGGTTCTATCACGACACTCTTGTCCGAGCTTTAAGAATTTTCTACGTTTGTTGAAATGTACGCACATAAGCGAACCCATAGCACTCATAGGAAATAAAAGAGCAGGCAATGGGATTATGAAAGGCGAGAATGGTCTACTTCGCACGAGATTGTGAAGAAGCCACGGCAAACAATGGTCTTTTTCATTAGTGTGATGGCGAAGATGAATGTAAGATGAAGAAGAAAGAAAGTTTCAAGGCGCGAGGGCTAAAAAGAAACCTTAGCGACAGCTACGAGGTCCACTTGGACGCATGACTAAGCTACCGCTTATCGTGATGCTACCTTGGCTTTGATCTCGGCGATAGGTGGGCTTAGGCCTCAGCAAAGTCTCAACTTGTAAAGATTTATAAAGAAATTCGACTACAGGTACATAAAGCTCTAAATATTGTTATGATTTTTTTTTATCTAAACTCATCCTAATAGAGGCCCAAGGTTATGGTTACAATATGAGTATTCTCGCGTTGTTTAATCCCCGCGGAACCCGGGGTCTAGAAAGTTGAACGATATTGACCAGAAACGGCTTAGGGCCCCCTCTCTTCTTTGATCTTTATTGGAAGGAACTGCATGGTTATTCGATGTCTCGGCATCTGCATTGTGGGAGATCTCCAGTGGAAGATGCAAGACAACTCCCAAAACATGACTAGTAGTTGATACCCGTTTCTGACAGCCGTCAACTCTATCAATGCGGGGTTCAAAAATGGATGGCTCATCGACTGGACCTCGGTGTAACTCTCTCGTTCGATATAAGAATGCTAAACGCTGCTACCCGGTATTTGTAGACCTAGTTTGTACTTCATCCCCCAGAGGTCACTGCAAATCACCCACAATTCACCCCAGCTGGTCACTAACATTAGGCGTTTATTCGTCTTGAACCATGTCACAGTCGACGGTCTTTATCAATGGCAGGTTGTTTGGGGACGCGAAAGAGCCAAGGGGAGAAGCAAACTACTATGACTCCATGGTCATCAATAGATCCAGAATCGCCCATGTTGGAAACGAAACTGACGAGCCCGTGCGACAAGCAAAACAAGACGGCGCCAACATCATAGACTTGGAGAAGCGAGTTGTGGTCCCTAGTTTTATTGACAGCCACGTTCATCTGCTCTTCTTCGGCCTCTCCTTGAAGAAACTAGACTTGTCGCCATGCAAGTCCCTTGACGAGATACGCAGCACCATCTCCCAGTACGCAAAGCAGCATCCAGAACCACCCCGGATCCTATGCAAAGGCTGGATGCAGTCTTCCACAGATGGTGAGGCTCTAGCAAGTTGGCTAGATGACCTAGACTCGCGGCCCATCTTTGTCGAAGCATTCGATTTACACTCTTCGTGGTGCAACACGGCAGCGTTGAGGGAGCTTCCTGTGGAAGAGATGAAGGCCGCTTGTGGAGAGTTTGTCACCTGCGATGAGGCCGGAAATCCAACTGGTCTCCTTGCGGAAAGCGCCCAGACTGGGTTTATATGGCCCCATTTGGTCGGTGTCTGCACGACTGAAGAGAAGCAAGCTGCTTTGCAGAGTGCATTTGAGGCCTACGTCGAAGCTGGTTACGCCGGGGTCATTGATATGGCCATGGATCTTAACTACTGGGAAGCTCTTGAGGAGTATCGCAATGCGAAAGGTCTTCCTATCCATGTGGCCGCTCACTGGTTTGTCCCTTACGAGCCGGACAGTGAGGCACAGCTCCGTCATGTCGAGGAAGCCATCGCCATGCACAAGAAGTGGCATCCCTCGCGGTCGCCAGACTTTTGTGTTGTCGGTATCAAATTGGTAACTGACGGGGTGGTGGATGGATGCACAGCCGCACTCAGCTATCCCTACGGCAAGAATAAAGACATTGTCCAGCCACTCTGGCCGGCAGACGCGCTACAAAGAGTCATCAAGCAAGTGGCAGAAGCTGGGTTACAGTGCGCTGTCCACGCCATTGGAGATGCGGCCATCACACAAGCGATCGATGCCATTGCGAGTGTCAACAGCCCCCGAGGAAGACATCGAATCGAACATCTCGAGCTCGCCACTCTAGAAGATGCCAAACGACTCGGTGAACTGGGGATCACCGCCTCCATCCAACCCGTCCACAGCGACCCTTCGCTCAACGCAGCCTACGCAAAGCTCATCAGACCATCGGCGTGGGAGAAGGCATTCCCCTACCGAGAATTTCTCGATGGGCATGCCTGTATTGCGATTGGAACAGATGCGCCGACGGCGAGACATCTCCCGTTTCCGAACTTGTACAATGCCACGACGAGAAGGTCGGCGCTGGAACCGGAACTGAGCACTCGGTGCAACGCAGAGAGCGCGCTCACCTTGTCTCAGGCTGTGACTGCGGCGACTTCTGGGGCGGCGTACTCTCGCTTTGCGGAGGAGTGGACGGGGAGCTTGAAGGATGGTCTCAGGGCGGATTTCTTGACTTTGGATACGCGGTGGACGCCAGAGACGCTGTTAGAGGCTAGGGTTTATCAGACATGGAGTCAGGGCAAGGTTGTTTACCAGGCTCAGGAAGAAGTCTTGAACTAGCAGTTATCTGTTTTACTGATCAGGGAGTTTGGGGCTTGAATGTGTCACCGTGTAAGCACATTGTGCAGTACAGACAAGTAAGCAATATTGCAGCTGAAGCCAAGTCGATTATTAAACATTACAGGTGGCTGCTGACATGCTGATACGAGTGAGGTTTTTGGGGCCTATTCTCTTTGTCTGTTTAAGTACCTGGTGTCAGTTCGAGAAGCTCTGCTCAAGGCCAGAGCAAATAGTCAGGCCAAAATTCAAGGTAGTGTCAGGTCAAACAAAACCCTCCAGTGCGAATTCGGATTCACACAATGTCTCTCGCGAGATCTTGCATCAGTGATTGGGGGCAAGGTTACATTCTTTGAGATCTCGGCTTGCTCAAAGGATATCTCGTCATGTCATGGGCTTTTCTTCACCAATTATTGGCTCAACAGCAAGCCATGACAGATGTGCAACATTGCCAGCAGAGTCATGCTTAGACGTTCTCTCATTCTCAAAACATTCCCTTTCATTAATAAGTATTTTGTCCATATCATCCAACGCCAAATTCCAAGCCCAATTGACATTCTCGAACCAACATCGCTACACCCGAGCCATCGGACGTTTCGGGGCCGACGCCGCAGCCGTTATTAGACCCCCCAAACTCCAGGGAAGCTCCAGGCGCTGGCACCCACTAAATTCCACCCGGCGGTGTCTCGGGCCAGCTGACGTGTGGGAATCTCGACCCTCGTCCCCTCTGACCCCAACTCCAGGGAGGGAGGGCCACTCTCTGTACCTCACCTAACCATACAGTACCCGTACCTAACACGTACACGTCCACCCTCCTCCGTCCTGCATCCTGCATTCGCGCGCGCGCAAACCGCAAAACCTCGACATTGAGCATCGCTCCATGCCTCTGACTGGCGCATCGCGACCTCGCCATGTCCTCCACGCCCGCCACAGACCCGACCCAGGCGTCAAATTCAGGTGCGTGCGGCCCCTGCCCCTGCAATTGCAAATCCGAGGAACGTGTCCTGATGATGGGGGGGCTCTTCGCTTCCTACGTGTGCAGGGTCGTCCAAGAAGAAGAACAATAAGAAGAAGAAGAACGCCAGCAAGAACAAGGCCGCCGAGCAGCCTGGCAACAACGAGCCCCATCAGGGTTCCGACAACGTCGAGGAGGAGCCCGAGACATCGACCCAGACTGTGCGTACCTATATTCATGAGGCTCCACGCCATGACGCCCGGCATCATGCACTCGGTTGCGCGCTAACATGTATATTCCCCCCCCCCTCTATAGGAGAATCCGGTCGATGCAGACTCTGACATCCCCGCCGAGAGCAACGGGCATGTCGTAGAGCCCAAGAGCAACGGGCTCTCACCCCCTCCGGTTGATGGCGAAAAGGCCGACGATTCAGACACCTCCGCCAAGCTAGAGGCCATGAGCAAGGAACGAGAGGCCCTGCGGGCCGAGGTCGAGCAGCTACGGAAGCAGCTCGAGAGCATCCAAGAGTCACACAGCAATGAGGTCACCCAGCTCAAGGCGGACCTTGAAGAGAGCAACGCCGCTAAGGAGTCCGCCGAGGAGCAATATCAGAACCTCCTAGGCCGTGTAGAAAAGATCAAGCAGACGCTGAGCGATAGGTTACGGCGCGATAAGGAAGAATTGGAAGAGGCCAAGGAACGAATAGAGGAGTTGGAGGCGCAGAATGAGGAGCTGAGGACTACCGCTGTGTCATCTGGGGAAGATGTCAGCAAGCTAAAAGAGGATCTACAGGATGCGACGAGAGAACTCAACACCCTTCGAAGTCGCAACAACTTATCGGCGCAGAACTGGCACAAGGAGAAGGATGAGCTGGTCCGGCAAGTCCAGCATCTCAAGGAGGAGATGGAGACGACTGCGAACGCAATGGGCGAGTGGGAGGTCATCGCCATGGAGGAGCGCTCCATCAAAGAGAGCCTGGGCGATAAGGTCTCAGAACTAGAGGAGCAAGTCGAAGCCCTGCGACAAGGCTACGAGAGCACCGCCGCCGAGCGAGATAGCCAGACGACCCTTATCGACAACCTCCAGAACGCCCTCCGTGAGATCCAGGATGCCCGGAAGAAGGAGCTCCGCGAGATGGTCGAGACAACCGAGGAGCAGGTGCAGAGCCTCAAAAAGCTGGTGCAAGAGGCTGACGCCCGCGCCAACGCGGCCGAAACAGCCAAGCAGAATCTCACCCAAGAGCTTGAACGTACGGCGCCTTTCGAAAAGGAGGTCAAGGAGAAGAATCTCTTGATCGGAAAGTTGAGACATGAGGCTATCGTGCTAAACGACCACCTGACCAAGGCGCTACGCTACCTCAAGAAGACCAAGCCAGAAGACAATGTAGATAGGTATGTTGTCCCTCGATACATCTATCGTACGGCTATACTGACTTTGTCCAGGCAAATTGTCACCAACCACCTCCTTCACTTCCTTACCCTCGACCGAGGCGACGCCAAGCGCTTCCAGGTCCTCCAAGTGATGGCTGGATACCTTAACTGGACGGACGAACAACGGGAGCAAGCCGGCCTCGCCCGCCCAGGCACCTCGAGCAACAGCCTCCGTCTACCAATGTCACCTTTCCAGCGCACACCGAGCTCCCCCTCCCTCAGCGCCGATGTGTTCTCTGAGCCATCATCGTCCAAAGACAAGGAGTCCCTATCAGAGCTATGGGCCAATTTCCTTGAGCGCAGTGCACAAGAGGGTGCGGGAGATGCACCGAGCAGAAAGGGCAGTTCTAGTAGTGCTGCTACAGGGCCAGTGAGGCCAGACTCAGTGCGGCCAGATTCCAGAAATTAATATTGAGAGAGGGGAGTTCTGATATGGTTACGCTATCACAAGACACAAAGGAGTGGACACGGTGCATGTTTCAAAGGGAGCTGGTCAAATGGGTGAATAATGGACAGACCACAAGATTTTGACGGTTTTTGAGCAAGTAAAAAAAGGACGAGTTATGTTCCTACGGGTGTCGGGGATCAAAGTCCTTGACCAGGCATAGACCTCTCTGTATGAATAGGTATCTATCAAGGGTTGGGATAAGACGCGGAGAGGCGGGCGAGACCCTAGCTATCGCCCACCGACTCCGGATGCAATGGCTGCAGCACATTCTTGGCATATGATTCAGCGTCCCTCGTGATGGTTCCAATGTCGATGCGGTTGCTCAGCGCATCGTTGACCCCCTCCACCACCTCC
>JABFFE010001107.1:0-11280 GCA_013623625.1 Fusarium setosum
ATATAGATATTATATTCTTTTACTTATATATTTCCTTTAATCCCTTTAAGGGCGGCAGAGTTATAATATTAATGAATTCGGTGGTGGAGATTCGTGACGATTATAGAGTGCCGCAGAATAATCCGAGATTTTTGCTCTTTGGGGAGAAGTAGGTAAAGATGCAGAAATGGATATTATTGTGTAAATATACAGTGCTTTTTCGCTTCTGAGCTTCCTCTGACCCTGTGGCAGAGTCTTAATGACAATGCCGATAGGATTTGCTCTCATATCATGACGTATTCTAAGGATGTGCATCTACTCATTGGCTACCAATAGTCAACTCCATCCGAGCAGTCCTGGGGCGCTGATCGAAGCGATAGGGGTATGACGCAGCTTAAGAAAGCCTACCTATGTATATTAGCTGCTATGGTCAGTTTGTGGTATTAGAATGCATCCTTGCCTGTTGGCACTTTGTCAAATGTTTCGATAATGCCCAAGATTTAAGTGTGTTCTTGAACATCTATAGGTTTTGACGTTGGCGGTTTTGGGACCATGTCAGAGTATCTTGGGAGCGATACTATCGACTTTGCCTTTTCCAGGGATTTGTTTTATTGCAGAAAAAGAAAAACAACGAGCATGGCTGGGCCCCGTGCCTAGTTAATAGGAGGTCGAGAGGCGGCAGGATGGACAAGGTTGTTTAATAAGTCTCGCTGGCACGCAGCGTGAGCATAGAGGTGGCCCTCCGGCGACCAGGCTGCTTTTGTATACCAAGGACGACTCATTGAGTTGGAGACGGGACAGTTTCCCGCGCGAGCATGAGGTGATGCAGACCCCTTCGTTGCGCCTCGCCCATCCAATCCGACCTGACTATAAATGCACCCTTCTAGCAGAACGGCGCCGGGCAGGGCGAGGCCTCACAGCGTGGCTAGGTTCGGGCTCGGATCAACGACGAGTCTGACAAATATGATGAGTGGCGTCTGGGAAGATAGAAATAACCGTCACCGCTCTCATGGTCATGCCTAAGAAAGGTCATGGATCTGTCGTTTGTTTCTCTATGGAAGGATTTGAGCGATTGTGTACCTACCCCTGCCTGGGTAGTCTTTCAGCTCTACCACTTACTCCGCATCTCAGCACTGATCCTTGTATTTGGTTTTTTACTGAGAACATTACTAAACGGATTGGATAGCGATGGCTTACCCGCTGCAAAGCTTGTCAAACCCCCGAGCGAAGATAGTAGTCTCCTGGTCGGATACCGGTATACCCAAGAGCTGCGATAGGAGTATTGCAAGGCTTTTGGTGTGTTGGATTGGTATACGATGCTGCATTCCTGCATGAACTTCTCAATACTACCAAGCATGAGCTTTCTTTGCGGAAAGGGGAGAGTGCTTGGCATTGGAAGCCCTACTCGTGCGGTCAAGTCCCTCACTTTGAGAGTCTTGGCCCATAACTACCGTAAGCTTAGTGCCTTATAACACCTCCATCAGGCTGCCTCGATTCATCCAGATGCGACCAAGGCCAGTTGCATTCAACTAGCTAGAGAAGCAGTCTCGTGATTAAAAGGCCCAAGACCTGGCCTCTGGGGTCCTGGTAGGTTACAAGATGCGGTCAAGGACTGTTACCATGGCTCTTGGATCATCTTTCTGTTGCTCTAACTCACGTTAGGCCTTACGCAATATCTGAGTCTTGAGGTGAGGCATCTGAAGCTTAAAGAAACACCGTGGTCAGTCCAGTTCTTGAAGAGACGGTCTTCCACGGACGTTGAGACAGATCCCGTTCAACCAACGATTGAAAAATAACAGCGGCGAGAAATGCTACAGCGGTTCCGTGCTTGTTTCATCATTACGCCGGTACTACAAGCTTGAGCCAGGCGGCCCTCAACCCTTCAGGGTAATCATTGGAAATAGAGACTCATCAAGGACCAAAGCATTCGAGTCAAGGCCATTGTAAAGTAACCACAAAGCGAGACAGCTCAAGCCAAAATCTGCCATCGAAAGAGACGTCTATTTGGCCATGTCTTGGGGACAGGAGTTGTGAGGGTGTCATGGAAGGATCTTGGCAAAAGCCCAAGGGACATATTTCTTTGCTGGCAGTGGGGGAATAACCTGGCTATAGTATTAGCCCACGGATGGTCCGGAAAGACCATATGCGCAAGTCTCTCCCCAAAATCGGTCTTTATCAAGGTATCGCGTACCTTTGACCCGCGAAGCTTTCCGAGGGGGCCCAGCCCAGAGCATGCTTCCGACGAGCACGATGGCAGCTGTAGTCTGGCTTCCCATGTTTCAAACTGGAGGGCTGGATAGAAGGGCCTCTCAGCTACATTTGTACTTGTCGTCGGAGCCGGTGCTTTCCGCCAGCTTTGATGAACGTGGCAGCTCTTCCTCTTCTTCCTGGTCATAGGGTACCTTCAGCAACCGTATCTCTTTGTAAGAAGCTGCTGACACGATCACCAACGGCGGTCTGGCGCCTGTACGCTCTCCCAACTCTATCAATTGCCAAGGGGCACACTTTATTGAGTCCCCAGGACCAGACTCGGAGCCTCAAGGCCCGTTTCTTGTTGGGACTGGCTTTGCGAAGCCGCATTAGACACCGTCATCCAGAGTTTCACGAGAACAGGATTGTAGCCTACCCCGAATTTCTAACAGATTAGTTGCATGGCCGACTTGATCAAAGATTCGCAATCTCCATCGGCTTCGAAAATCGCACGCATAGCTCATGGTGGAAGAAGTCGTGTAGGAGAAGACAACGAGTAGGCGGGTTATTCGGTCGTCTAGCATCGCCGGACCCGGTCCTTTGTCCATTAGCCGGCTCAAGGAGGACATACCGCATTGAGCATGCCTCCTCTGCCAGGTGCCCCCAGAGTTCATCCAAAGTGGACTGTCTGCAACAGTCGTCGAGCGACAGCCAACGCAGCTTGGAACTCTATTATTTACCCTAGCTGACTATCCGAGAAGGTCTCGAAAGACTCTGGACGTCCAACTAAGTGACTCTCCCAGCATCAATCCACGGCGCCACGTAAACGGTCGCAACGCGACGGTAGCGGACCAACTGAACCAAAACAAGAATCGACACCAGACCGAACGACCTCTACACCACTCGAAAGACAGACCTCTGTCGATCTATACGTCAATCCGTATAACGACCAAACTTCTGAAGTTCTCGACAAGCATTCTCTCCCACTACGGTGGTTTGTCTCTTCTTCGCCGTCTTGCCAAGCAATCTCCCCTCGTGTAATCACCTCCTACAAGACGTGCCCTATCGTAACTCCTCCTTCTTTAAGCCCAATCACGAATGCTACTATGGTTACGTCGTCGTACCGCCTCTAATAGAGGCGAGTTTATTCTCGCTGGACTTCCCTTCACATAAGGACTGATCGTCTTGGGGATAAACAATACAGACCCTGACATTATGAAGAAAGTAAGTTGGACTGGTCTGTTCGCTGTGGCCGCCGCTTAATGCTCTATGGATCTTTTCGTCGATCCCGACACCAAGACCCCGGCTCTTCCAACCAAGCTTTCCTCGACCTCATATGGCTACCACATCATCAATCTCGTTCTGCCTGATAGTATGGCTTGTTCGATTAGTTAACTTACATGGCAGCGTCCAGATAGACCTAGCGGGGATCCGCTTGAGCGGCTGACGATCCACCTAGAGTAGGTACAGTGCTTTCTCAATAAGAACACAGTTTCCTTCCACATTAATAGCATCATGACCCCATGCCAACATAATTGCTCAGTAGTAAAAAAAACCTTCCTAGCAGCAGCAACCATTTATGGCTCAACTGGATATTTCCGTAGACCCTAACCAACTGATTACTAAGGATATGCAAGGGCAGGCCAAATTTACCACTAACACCTTCACAGCCTAACGGCAACTTGGCAGCTAACTCCGGCCAGTACGCCTGGCTAACTACGAAGTCGCCACGGTCGGCCTGGCCTGGATGATTGTCCTACCTGGGGAGTACTAGCAGCTGCACTACGTCAAGGGTAACTCCTTGTCATATTCGGCGTCGCACTCACGCATCACCGGGGCCGGGGATCAGCGCAAAGATATTCAAGAGTTTCTCATCAACAATAGGAAAGGCCTCCAGTCAGCCGTCATGGCCATCAAGGCTTAGGGTTTCCAAAGCCCCGTATCTCTCGCTGTCCTGTCAGTGGTTCTTGGGCTTCTGGACATCAAGGACTGAGATATGTAGATGTTGCCGTTGGCCTATACGGCTCCTCGAATAGACTCAATATCGAAGCAATAAGCCCACAAGCATTTCGCGGCCGGATAGCTTGCTTTGGATAGTCTAATCACACAAACAGCCCGGGAGCAACTACGTTAACTCGACGAACACGAAGAATCACATAATTTCGACCAACATTAGAGCGTCACCAACTCTTACACTTAGGACAAAGTCGGATATATCGTCGCTTTGTTCGGCGTCAATTATGCACCAGAATTAATTCAAACTGATGAGTAACAATATGCCGATTAGCCACAATTGACCCTGAGGCAGCGCATCTCTGGGCGTGCCTTCAGGTCCAGGTCCTGCCAAGCAAAAGTCGTAGCCGTCTCGGGCGAGGAGAGCAAAACATATTACCAGGAACTATGCAAGTAGTCCTAGACCCCAGCAGGGACCTCAAGCTTGAGAGCCGAACACAGGGGCGTGCCATGCTGGAAGGTGGAAAACATAACAAGAGGCCATGATTCTGAGAAGGTGATCGCCGAGCTGGCGCGCGCCACAAGGCCGCTAGGGAGTTAAGAAGATGCCCACGGAGAAGTCGACGTTCTGAATCTGAATCCACTCTCAAGAGCTAGGCTGGACATAACTTCAACTAGGAGCGGACTATAAGAGCTATCCGTGCTATAAAGAGGCAAAGCGAACAAATAGAATTGGCTACCGTGCGCTACATCGTGGCGGGAAATGATAGGGGAGAAAGACTCCCAGAGACTAGTAACTGCCGATAACGGGTGTGGAATATCCAATTCTTACGTCTCAGACTCTCTGCTATCAACTTTCTAAAGCTGAAGGGCCCATTTCATATCGTCACGATTTCGATTCAGGAGCAATAGATGTTGTTGACTTATATCATCAACTCGAAGAAAGAGCTTCACAGAGTGTAGAGGCTCAGATGTATGAGACAGTACACCCTATGAATAAAGCCGAGCCATCAAAACAAGCTTTAAACAGGATCCTTGGGCCTTCCATCAAGGCGAATATGTCCTTGTCGGGTAGGTTTGATAGGAGAAAGCGTGGCCGAGTAGAACGATTGCCAGTGAAATGGCCTGAAGCGTAAGATATCCTCAGCCTCTGAGAGGCAAATAACCTTTCGTGATGCATCAGAACTGAGTTTTTGACTCATCCTCATCCTTAGATAGAATTTAGCCAATGTGTTGGCATCGGGTTTGTGATGCTAGAGATGTGGAAAGACGACGTGTTCTTTGTTATGGTGATGGCAAGCTGCCGGCAGCCGCGCACATCAGATAGTGCAGCTGACCAATTAAATCACATTTGGTGTGAGATTCAGGGGAACATCAACACCTCGGTGTCGTTCCTGGCTGGACTGGAACCGATATGCCATCTCGCAAGGAGACGGCTAAGTACTTGTAACTTTTAGACAATTATCATACAGCCACTCCTTGTAGACTGTCAACGCCCAATGCCCCAAGTGCCGTAAAAAAGCCACCACCTGGTAACACCCCAGCACCGTCCTGGTATCGCCAATCATGATCGTCTCGATGAGCTGCAACGCGTCGCCATCCTTCAAAAACAGCAGAGTCCACACGCCGCCATTGACCTGCACCAGTGGTAGAGTCGTGTCAACCGTCATGTGCTTGGTGGCCGTGACGGAGAGGAGCCGCAGGCGCTTGAGGTGCGACGTCGCCCACACAGCAAGCTGCGCCTTGCCCTCCTCGGCCGAGCCAGCCTGCACCTTTGTCTCGATGCTGACGGCAATGGGTTGGTAGCGGAGAGGCGGCGTGGACGAGTGGTTGATGGAATGGTAGTCGCTGGCTTGGGCGAGGCGGTCGTGTGCGTCGTAGACAGTTGGACCGCTGAGGGTGATGCAGAAGTCGACGAGCTTGCCCTGGAGGTCTACGCCAGAGCGATGCTTACCGAGGTAGGGCTTGTTGATGGTGGCTCGAGTCACATCCCAGTGCGATAGGTTGCCGAATGGCCTCAAGGCCACGTCAAGGAGCCGCTCGTGGATGCGGGCGTTCCATGATGGCTCAGGGAGGTTGAGCTCGATGGCCTCTTGGGTTCGGGCGGATACCAGCCTGAGCTCGCGCAACTCGTCAAAGACGTCCCATTGACTAGCACCGTGATCCTTTGCCCATGCCTCCGTGTCATAAAAGGCATTGTCGACGAGAGTCTTCTCCAATGGGCCGCGTTCGGCAATGATGGCATCGTGGACTTGGCGCGGCAGAACCTCGCGGAGCTCTGATGCATCCTTGGACTTGTAGAACAGCGGTAAAACGTCTGTCGTCAGCTGGTCGAGCTTCTTCAAGACCAACGTCTCTATGGGCCTTGAAGCGAGCGCAAGGTCGGCCATGTCTCTAATAGGGCTGCGCCGGCTCGACTTTTTGCTCGGGCTTGTCGGAGGGATGGTCTCGGCCGGCGCTGACTCTGTCATCGACATGGCACCACCGCCGTTCCCTGTGGATGAGGCGTTGCCCCTAGAAGACGGTTCCGATCGAGCGTCGGCGGAGAGGCCTGGTCGAAGCGCGATGTACGGGTTCGAGGCAGAGGCAAGTCGAGCCGGCCCGTGTGCGGCAGATGCCTCCAGACGGCGCTTCTTGCTCGGAGACGCCGGTCGCGATATGTCTGTCGCATCGACGGGAAAGGGAAGTTCTTCGCTAAAAGGCGGCGACATGATGGCAGTGGTCTTGGTCTCGTCTGGTCGCTTGCGCTTGTTCGGTGGCGTCTGGTTTAGGGATGATGACAATCTGGATGACTCTGGTGAGGTGAAGAAGGGGCAAGCCTCAGCAATCCAAGATTCTATGCGACTGTAGTCCATGATCGAGAGAGACTAATAGATGGATGAATACAAGGCTGCGAGGGTTGTTGCTAATTGATCCCATCCATTGTCGATTGAGGTTTGATGATGATGCTTTTCGACAAGTCCGAGGGCGGGTACATTGGCAAGGTACCTAGTACTGATTAGATTAGCGTTATCGCGCGGGGCAACGACTCTTTTAGCTCGGCTTGTACCGCGCCACAGAGCCGGGGACAGGAGGCTTGAGCTGCGCCACAGACACTTGCCGATTGTCCGCCAGGTTTACAGTAGGTGATAAGGGAATTACTAGTCTTATGCGTCATTACGCCGCTTATTTCAGCTGCCATCCGTGAATTGCGTGAGTCTAATCCTTCTTGTTTGTTGATCATACCAGGCCGGGCACATTTACGCACGTGATGCGCAGCAACTGCATCGACACGGCCTTGACAGACCGCAGCCCAAAATCTGGTCCGTCATGACACGGGATGCGCGCCAATCGATCCGGCGCCCCTAAAGCTGACATGTCTTGTGGACAGCCATTCATTGTCAAATATTTTCCTGACTAGTTACATCGCGATACGACACCATCCACAGGTACCAGGGCCGGTCCGTGCCGATGTCTTCCTTGGGCAAAAGATCTGCTACATCCGCCCCCTCGGGAATCATCAAGATCCCACGAGTCCTCTGAACGCCACCTGGCTTGACTTGGCCGTCATACTGAGGATGCAGAAGCGGCTTACACAATTCGAACTGCAACAGCCTAAGAGACTATATACATTGGGACCGACCCGATTTATTACACGCGCACTGGTAATCGCCCCACGGTCATGAACAAGCGGCGGTCCAACCGCATCATAGGCATGGAAACATTAGCCGTTTCCAGGAAGTAGGTGACAGGCTAGACAAAGCTACTAATTCGTTACTCTACCAGCGACAACCTCGAACTCGACGGCCAGGGCCAGATTGTTTCCTACCAAGAGTTTCTTCTAGGTGTAGAGACAAATGGCTGTTCCAGAGATCCAAAGACTTGAAAGATCGTTGAGCGCCAGAGGCCGCAACATCTCGGGCTAGAGCGTAGTCGACTGGATGGATCATCCCAAGAAACTCGCCGATATATTCCTTCCGCACCAATCCGGCCATCTTCCGCGTTTCCCCTAACATGTTCCAATCGTCTCAAGCGCAGCTCGTTTATCAGCGTCTTCGGCACCCTGCTGACCGGCGGCAATCGATCCGCCGACAGACTGGACGAGCTCCTTGAGGACACCTACGGTAGGCATGGATCCATGAGACGTTTCCAAAGCTTCAGAAATGGATACCCCCGTAAGTGCTACCTTGACAAAAGTCACTGACAGCAGCATCTTTCTGCAATGGGCTACAAGACACCAGTCACATAGTAAATGCCGTAAAGACTGCCCAACCATCACAAAACAGGGATATGCACCTAGGATTGAGGAAGGTAAAGACCCAAGGTAGAGTCTGCTGAGCTGTGCAATGTCAGGTCGGCAATATATGTAGTCGTGACCCTGGAGGTCTTGCCCATATCTCACCCAGTGACGTCGTATCTTGGCAGCAGGAGCTCGAAGAAGGAGCAATACCACCATCTTAGAGTAAGAGGGGTTGAATTCCATGGCACCAATGCGCTCCTTTTCTTGATTCGCATTTGCAGACTCCAGCCTGTTGTTTATTCAAGTCTTGATTCCACGAGTTCACGAGTTCCTAGCCTATCGTCCCCCACTGTCTGGATCATGAAGCTCGAAACCTACCCCGAGACGCTGGAAAACCTTGTTACCAAGGGCCGCGAACTTCATCAAGAGATGAAGCAAGCCGTTGCGCTGAGAGGCCATGAGTACGTGCCGGTGAAGGAGCTTGCCCCCGGTTACTACACCCAGCTCGAGTCAGACCGGACGCCCAGTCTTGAGCAAGGCGATGATGTGGGCAGATTCCTGAACGAGGCAGGCTGCCCATATGATAATCACGTATTTGTCGAAGTCAGAAATCCCGGCATATCTTCTGGCCCGCCGCCCTACCAGAACTTCGTCCACGCTACTGGGTCGGACCTTTTGTGCATGTTCAACTACGCGAGCCAGGACAAATACCGGAAACGGTCGTCTACCATCCAGATTTACTAGTATGATCTCATGGCAGCGTCCGTTTCGAGAGTTGTTAACCTCCATGGTGGCAATACCGAGTCGCTTACCCGCGTCTGGAGACTCACGATCGAAAACGGTGTTACGAGAAGCCTCATCAACGATATTCGAGAGCGCCGACACCTCCAAAAAGGGACGAGTACGGAGCTGGATTGCTGCGCTGATGACTTCTTTGCGCTCCTAGGCACCGACAATGGCAGAGGCGTTGCCCGCATGCTCACGGCATATCCGAAAATGTTCGGCCGCAGGGTCATAACCCGCGCGCGAGTTCTCCTAATTGAGCGGCCCGCCATCTGCTGGATCATGGAGCCCGTCGAACCTCCGGCCCCAACGCCGCACCCGGTGGCTGAGGAATCGTCGCCGATGTTGAGAAAGGAGCGCCGACGCCAGAAGAGGGCATCCCGAGCCTCGGAATCCTCCTTGGCTTAATCCGAACCTCTAATACCCCAACATCCGCCGTCGCCGGCCCCTCCATCTGCTTCTACCTCGAACCTTGGCCCAGGGAAGAAAATACCTGGCGCCCGTTTTCGGTCAGACACAACCGATTCCTACCACCTCCTCCCGATCCGACCCCCGACCGTTTCGATTATCTCCATCTTGGGGTGCGGTTGGTTTGCTTCAGGGATGCCCAATTGCGAAGACCAGGCTCGCAACAGGCTCAACTGGCAACCGCCGTCACAAGCCACAGCTGATCTGGATCACGTAGGCGAGGCCCTGGCCCTCGCAAGTGTGAAAATGCTGTGGATTCCCTTCCCCGCCAAAGCAGCTCGGTCTACCGTTGGACGACCAGCTCCCCTCTCTCGAGGGACACCTATACGAGTTCGCGCGTCTATGCCCCGCGGATAGGGCTACCGCGATAGGTGACGAGTACTCTTATGCAGCATCGCTTCAGCTTGCCTGAGGTATCCATCGATGGGAATATTGCCGATTCCGAACGAACCCAATGTTCCTGCGAAGAGGAAACTAATTCACGAACTCACGCCAAGCACAAGCGCCTCATATACTGAGAGCCGTTGCAATACATAATCGACGAATCATTCGAACCGCGATTCGGTTTCCCAGCTCTCTCGAAGCTCGATCAACTCCGGAGCGATTCACTATCATATCAAAGGACTACACCTTTCACGCCATTTTTACGACTTCCCACTTCTTTACGAACTTCTCGCCGATGCAGTAAGATTTTGAACGCAGATCAAGGGCACACACAAGCACAGCCATCGCCTTAGGAGGAGTCGCCCCGTCATATCCCTTTCCTATGCAATCGGCCCGTGGTAATCATGTTGGGCTCGTCTATCAGTTACCCAAAGACGCACGCAAGAACCCCCTCTCCGAATCCGCATCTATCCACCATTGGGCTAGGAAGTGCCCATTTAATGGTTTATTTCAAAGCCCTAGCGCCCTGACAACCTCAAGCACATGGACTTCTAGAGATACCCATCCCCAAGTACTATTATTCTCTTCCTAAACTTATAATATTTGACCTAATAGACAATCTCCCGACACAACCGGCATCTTTCGTCCGAAAACCCATAAACTCAAGCCTTTAGCAAATTCGTCACCATCTCGATCGTCCAGCAGGTTACTCGGCTACTTTCGCCGAAGGCAGCAGTGGCTTGTCGACTCTTGGCACGATATTATCAAAGGCCCTTCCCTTGGAACCCTCGCCCCGACCAGTTCCGCCGCTTTTCTACACCTTTGATTGAGTCAACAGTCGAAGTAATTCAACATCATTATCGTTGCAATCAATTGCCATTTTCCTCTGCGCACGTATACAGCAGCACCCCGCTTAGCTCTTACGAACTTCCGTACTGACCTTAGATCACATGGTTTCGTGCCAGGTTCATGTCCAGCCGTCCGTCAGACTCCCCAACTTCTAATCTAGCGTATCCTAGCCGTCTTCTGCTCTCGTACACATCTGCTCCGACCAGGCTCGACATTCTGCAGCACCAGAGGCTCTAGGCTCTCCTCGCTGCAACCATGTTGCGCACACCCTGTTTTCCACAGTCTTTATCCCACCTTGTACAGGGACGCGATGCCTTCCATCGACTTGCGCTGCAATTGTTACACGTATAGCAGCTTTGCTATCCATGTTGGTCTTCCTCATTTCCCGAAGCTCTAGGTCACTTGGCCTGAGGTTTTACTATGAGCCTTGGGGCTTGGATGGCCTGCCTATGGTG
>JABFFE010001108.1:0-19503 GCA_013623625.1 Fusarium setosum
GCCCCCGATTACCTTCCAACCCCCTCCACCTCCCGGCCAACCCGCCGGCAGCGGCAGCGCGGCGACAGCGACGCGACAACCGGAGAAGCCGGCGCAGCCCGACCTGATCACCCGGTATAACTTGAAGGGCAAGCTGGACACTACGGCGTCCGAGGAGCAGGATGCTAAGAGCAAGGGTTGGAGCTCGAATCGGGATGAGCGCCAGGCTTCGTTGCAGCGGCGGCGGGATGAGATGATTCTCGCGGCGCGGAGGAAGATGGAGGCCAAGATTGCGGCCGAGAAGGCGGTTCAGGGACGTTGAGTGGGCGCAAAAAAATAATAACGGGAGAGTATTATAGGGGCCAAATAATCTTGAAAATGTTGACAATGTTGATATTTGGGTGATCGCGTGCGGTGTGGGATCCAGGTGCTATCTAAGAGTTCGGTTGATGTCTTCCCCCTGTTCTAGTCTTTCGGACCCAGGCAAGGGTCAACGATAGTAGTGCGATGAGTGTCTTGAAATCTTCATCCCCTTGCTTGGTTTGTCACCGATCCCTCAAGACAAGGCAAGGACCTGGAGATCTGCGTCGATGCTAACGTTCTGTCGATTGTGGTTGTGTTGATCACATGCGCATTCTGGTGCTGTCCTAACGCTGACGAGTGCTCCCTTGGCCTCGGAAGGATCCCATCGGGGGTGTGAACTTGGAGGCTCTATGTTGTACAGACATGAGACGACGCTTTCAGTACAACCAACTCTGATGGACCTGGTCGTCCATGTTGGCCTCAACCCGTGCAAACACGAGGATAACGTCAAGCCTCTGATGTCAGGTCGCCGCGAGTTAGATGTGGCAGTGCTGATGTGGCTTTGTCATGATGGGCTTGTGGCGGTGTTATCATGATGGAACTAATGGCGGACGGCCTCCCAGTCTAAGTCTGGAGGCCTTTCGTTAGAATAAACAACATTACCGTATCAAGTTTTATGACTCGACTGAAGTAGACAGCTCCCTTTTCTAGTTATGAAAGCCGTCATCTTTTGTGTGCTGCTGCAAATTGGTAGCTGCTGTAGTAACCTCGTTTCAGGTGTAACTCGAAAACGAATTCAGTATTCTGATCAATATTTATTTAACGAAGTCCAGTTTAAATGAATTTTCGAAAACAAATCGAAGATGGAATTAATTGCTTTGCTTTTATTCTAGGATTTTACTCTTTCTGTTAACAATACCCAGGACAGAACTCGGCAGTATTCCAGCCTGAAGTGGGGTTCCGGGGATTTCTTTCAGACCTGGGCGTTGCCTGTACAAAATAGCCCCGCCACATGTTTTGTTTTCTTTTACCTCCAGACCCTGCGCACCCAAGTAACTCGACTGAAGTCCTTCTGCGCCCAAGGGCATCAAGATCAGCAAACAAAGCCGTTTCCCAGATTCCACAACCTTCTGCCGATAGTACCTTTGACGCCTGGCAAACGGGTCTTCAAAGCCCAAAGCCAACGCCTGAAAAAACGGTTCGAGGCGAACCAGTAGCTGAGCCACAGTGCCTCGACGCGGCCTCCACTGGTACAGCTTAAGGCTTGGGGGAACAAAGTACCGCCCACGCACCCACCTCCAACTTCCATCCACCTGGTTCCGGGCTAAAAGGTACCCTGCCTTTAATCACGGCCAGCCCGCGCCAGCTACACTTCTCTCTCGACCTCTTTAGCACTTTCACTACATCGTCTTCTCTCAGACGCCCAACGAACCCTCTCACCTCCCCGCTTGATCAGCTCTCGCCTCTCTGTCCGCGCATCCTCATCCCGTCCTCAATAATTACCCTTACGGCCAGGATTTGACGTCATTCTGGTAAGTCTGCCGCTTCCTTGGATCGGCTGCCAATCATCTCCATCCCCAATCTGGAACTCTGCAGCGCATGTCGAGAAGCCTGGGTAGATGGGACAGCCAACTCGTCCTGCGGCTCGCCACTTGTTCTGAGGACCTCTGAATACTGTCAAGCCGGCAGAGACTGTTGACTGGACGCCCAAGCTGTGCAGCCCAGAGGCTGCTGCTCTAACATTTCTTGATTTCGAGATCTTGGTTCTGGCTTGATCTTGCCGCTTCACCTTTAACCCCTCCGCTTGCTTGTGAATTCTTGGGCTGACATCTGACTCCCAACATAGAGGTTGACACTCCTCCGATTTATCGAGCCCCGCCAACTTCTTTCTTTCGTCCCGAATCAACTTGTCTCAAGCACAATCCACATTGGCCGCTCGAGTCTCGACAGCGATTTGTGATACCGAACGATTTGAGACGACGACGCCGGCACTCTTTTGCGGCTCCCAGAATCAGCATTGAGCACACCCCGTCCTGACGACGAGAATCTTCATGCCTACCGCAAGAGTAACTTGTAGCTGATAGTCGCATTCTGTGTCGCCGTGTGACTGGCGTCGAGCCTACACTCGCTCACTCAGCCCTCGCATGACCGGCCTACACAGAGAGTTGCCAGTGTACTAGAACCCTCGATTGCGATGGGTACACCCCGAGATTACTATGCAGACCTGGATCTGCCCCCAACGGCAGACGCCGCGGATATTAGGAAACAGTACCGGAAGCTAGGTATTATTTCATCCAGGCTCCTCGTCGTGCGCGTGAACTAACTTGCCGCAAAGCGCTCAAATACCATCCAGATCGCAATCCTGGGCGAGAACAAGAAGTCAATACCCAATTTCAGATCATCCAATCGGCGCACGAGGTTCTCTCCGATCCCGACCAGAAGGCCAAGTATGATGCGTCTCGAGCTCGCAGCAGATATCCGACAGCATCGGGCGTTAAGGGGAATCCGTGGTCGAATGTCAGCGCCCAATATCCGCCACCTCCACGACGCAACAACGCAGGTGGACGAGCGGCCCCGTCTGGCGCACAGAGATGGCAAACCCGTTTCTCCACAGGAGTACCACCAACTGCGAAGCAGTATGGGACCTCAGATCCCGAAGCCAGCAAGAATGCAGCCCGGGCGTTTGAGAACATGCGCAAGGGCTCGTCAGCCAAGGCTAACGAACAACCCCGACCTACTCCTCCGCCTCCTCCGCCAAGAACTGAGTCTGCCAGGCAGCGTGCCGAAGCTTCTTTTGGGACAAGAAAGACAGGATTCCATCCTCATACCGCTATGGGCGATGAGCCTCCCGTGTCAAGCAGCAACTACAACTCGAGATCAGCCTCGGAGCGCTATGCCCAAGCCTTTCCTCAAGAAGCAGCCCAAGAAGCTCCTCCCACTCCTGCGAGGCCACCCCCTACCACGATGCCAGATCCCTTGAGCCAGTTTAGGGATCGAGATAGCTGGGCCGATCCCCGGCAAAGCAGCCCATACACTTCGCATGGCGGCGAAAAGACAAACCCTTTTGATGGCGTCCCATTGAACCGAGCTAAGAGCACCCGAGAAGTCCCTCGTCGTGATGAGTCTTCCTCGGATAACGACGCCTTCAACCGACAACGCAGTGCTAGTGCGCCAAAGGGAGGCAACGCCCAAGACATTCCCTCAAGCTCTAAGGGGCCTGGAAAGGATCAGGAGCAAACTTCGATTCCTCGAGATCCCGCCGATCGTCCAAAAGCCCCTCTCAAGAAGACTCGAAGTGGCTTCAAGAACACAACATCAGCTCCCGACCATCAGCATCCTGACGTGCCCATGGATGGGACTCGTAAGTAGACCTAATGAGCCCACGACAGATGGCTAGCTGGCTTACACGATTATAGCATCCAAATCGCAAAACAACGCTGACGGTCCATCAATGTATGACAAACCATCTTTTGCAACCTTCAATCATCACTCGTTTTCGCCAGCGTCCAGCAAGTGTCGGATGTCTCATGAGCCTGGGCCAGTCTGGACGAAAATGCATCCCTACGATGCGTGTCCGTACAACTCAGCCACCAGTTCTTGTAACCCGTCTCCCAGTGGCAGACAGGATTCACCACATCAGTTGACCCCCTTCGAGCGCCATCAGATCGACTTTTTGGCTCAACTTATCAACAACGCTGAAACCGGAAGCTCCCCCAAGAAGACAAAGCCCACAGACTGCAGTCCAAAACCCCCCAGAGTATCGAACCGTGCTAACAAACCCTATTCAAACAGCTTCAGTTTTCCTGACAACGATGATGCCTTTGCACGAGCATCTCCAGACCCCCGTCGTTTTGCGAGAAGCAGCACTGACGATATAAACACGAGTTTTGCTGACGATGAGGATGCTACTGGGTGGCAGTTCAATGCTGGTTCGGAACAAGGTAGTCCAACCAAGCCTGGGTCTCAGTCGGGAGCAAGGACAGGTCGCCGATCGCCGAAGAAGCGCCCTCCCATTAGCCGTACAGATACGTCGAGCGTTCCGTCTGAGTCTGAGAGGCCGGAGTCTGCCAAGCCTGAGTCGGCCTTCAACCCCGAAGGTTGGAGTGACAAGTTTGGCCCACAGACCTTTGTACCGCATCCATCTCAGTCGAAATCAGTATCGCCGAGTCGATCTACACGAGCAAGTTCAAGGAAACCCAAGGCTTCAAAGATGTCGAGTCATGCGGCGCTTGTCGATGACAGCAGCAGTGATGAGGAGATACTTGAATGGCGTGGACGAAAGGCCCAGGGAGAACCACCTGTTGCCGAGAGCCCTCAGGCTATGGACATTGACAGCCCTCCTGCCTCGACGTCAGTACCACCGCCTCGGCCACCCAAGATACCGTCACCACGGGCAGCCCAGCCGACACCTTCACCTCAGCCAACACAACCCGCTGAGGCGGCACAGGCACCTGGAACACCCTCGGCGTCGAACGGCGCCCGGAACATCAATGTTGAGCCCTCTCGACCGGAATGGCGGCCTGGCAATGTGGAGAGTGTAAACGGCAAGGAGAAGACGACAGAGAGTCCGAAGAAGGAGTTCAATCCAAACAATGTGGGATCCGAGGACAGCGAAGAGTTCCGCGCCAGCTTCACTGATCTGAGAAACGTGGCTCCATTCGCTCCGCAGAGCTCAGGCTTGAAGTCGTTTGCCGATTTAAAGGCTAACCTGCCCTTTGAGAGCAAGGCAGCGCCCCAGATCCCCATGAAACTTCCCAAGGTTCATCCACTTGTTTTCCCGACACCTCCCGTGGCCCCTCAACTTCCACCTACGGCTGCTGTCAACGGAGTCCAGCCGAACATAGCCTCCTGGGAAAAGTACGTCAAAGACTTTGAGAGCTACATGCAACTTTGGGATACTTTCAACGCCCAAGTTGTAGACCATTTTTCCACACGAAAATTACATATTAAACACATCAGAGAAGAGAAAGGGTACTCGTTTTTGGAGGCTCGCGGGGACGCAGATGTTCAGGAGTACTACAACTGGTTAGAGCAGGACATGGACGTTCGGCGACAGTGGGTTGCCGCGTGCGAAGAGCACGAGCGACGGTTCCGAGAGTTTATGGCGTTTCGAATGAAGATGAAGTAATGGATTCGTTTGGTTTTGTGGAGTTAACAGCGAACGGGAGGCGAACTATGTCTTGTGTGTCCTTATGCTTCAATATGGGATGATAAGACGGGTTGCTGTCTGCCGAAGGGAGACGATATGGATTTTACGATGGGAGGGATGGTTCCAGGGCATTTCTGCGAGATTCCACGAGATTACGATGATGGGAGGTTCTGAGACTGGGTGGCAGCAGGCATGATGCGAGCATGCGGCGTGTTGAGCGAGCAAGTCTCTCTGATCCTGGCTATCGCTTATGATTTATTTTTAGGGGCAGCTTGGGGATTGGCATTGGAGGCGTTTTCGCTATGACTGAGCGTGGAGAGCTTCTTCGAGGGTGTCAGGTTGGCAGGATTTGGTCTACGGAGAAGGGACTCCGGGATGTGTATACGATGTGATGGCATGGGCAGCACATACAATAGACAAAGATGACATGTCGGTGTTTGAGTAGAGTAATGCAAGAGTTGATAGGTGTATTAGTGTATTGTATCGAGGGTGAACTCTGGCAGTGGTGATCTCGGCTGGGCAGTGGTGAATGCATATCAGGAGCGCGTGATTCACTGACTGCCTTATGATTAGGATGCCATTCAGCATAAAAGCTCCTTCTAGCAGAGGCAAACTTGCAGCTCGTTCTCTCATCCACTCATCCACTCATCCACTCCTCCCTCTCTAGCACTGCATCACCGCCTCCTATCTTTTCATCCATCGCCAACCCCAGCTATCCAACACAATAACAACCCATCATTAAACTCGATAAGCTCTTGCAGTTATCGAGAATCCTCCAGCAGTAAGTTTTGTTCGATCCAGTCCTTTGCCCCTGAGCCTTTGCAGCAACCCCTTTGGCTTGACCCCTGGGTTGTTTGGACTCGTCGAGGCGCCAATGCAGGTTGATGCACCTATCTCTCCCTCCTCTCTCTACCCGCCCGTTTTTATCTGAGTATCGCGAAAGAGGGGCTTTCCTTTCCTTCACTCTCCTTCACTCTCCTTCACTTACCCCTCCCCTCCGCTCTCAGCACACAATTCTCGTGCACCCATTCCCCTTTGTCTCCAGCTCACCCATTCTTTCGTCAGGACAAGCAACATTCACCCTTCCTCCTCTGTAAGCATAATTCAATATTCCCTGAGCCTCCATCTCCTTTTCCAACGCGGTGCACCCTCTCACCCTCCCCTGCTTCCCCTCTTCAACCACCACTCGATCCGTGAGCCAACATCCTAACCACCTCGCAGATACAAGCTCGGCAATCCTTGGGCTCTAAGAAAGCCTTTTCTGCCACTACTACTATTCATCACCGACACCCTACTCAGCATTTCTATCGTCATGGCTGAAGGAGAGCCCGCTGGCAAGGCCAACGCATGGACCGAAGAGGCCAAGGTAAGATGTCGAGCCCCTCGATCTGGGATTCCCTATCTCTAATAGGCGGCGCGACAGAACGAGTTCCTCCTTCGAATCATCATGCAGCTCAAGCCCGACGGAAAGGGCATTCACTGGAACAGCATCAACATGCCCGGGCGTACCATCAAGTCGCTCCAGAACCAGTGGACCGCCGTCAATAAGAAGATCGACGTTCTGCGGCAGCAGCAGGAGCAGAACGGGGAGTCCAGCGCCCCTGCTACTCCGTCTTCGTCCAAGAAGGCCCCTGGTAAGTGTTTTCTCTCCTCGGCAGCACCCATGTTTTGAGGGGACTGACTATCTAACGGTTTCGCTTAGCTCGCAAGCGCAAGGCCAAGAAGGCTGAATCCGACCAGGAAGATGATGCCGACTACGGCGGCGAGAAGAAGCCGGTTGCCCGAAAGCGCCGCGCCAAGAGTGAGTTGACGGTCCAGTCTCTGGTATTGCTTGAACTCTCCCAGCTGACATGAACTGAAAAGCCGAGACTCCTGAGCGAGCTGCCAAGGCGGTCAAGCAGGAACTCAGCGAACCCATCATCAAGGATGATCCTGAGATGGACGAGTATGATGGCCACGGCGAAGCCTAAGGTTTTTTTCCTACCTTTGGTCACGACAAAAAGGGGGGATGAGTGAGTGCTAAATGGCACGAGAGGAAGGAAGCGAAAAGCGATGTGCATGCCGAAGATGATGATTTCCCACGATATTTGCTATTTCTGACAAGATTTGTCAACCCTTCGGCATTGCGAGTATCATCATCGAGTATTGGAAGATGGGGCAGGGCTGAGAAAGCAGAGAGTGTTGGTCTTGGTCTTAAGTGACAAGACATGGAGATAGTGCACACAGCCAGGTGAATGCAAAGGGCCCCTTATTATCAGTGAACAAACTTGGGCGTTGAAGATGTGACGTACTTGGTGTTTCTTGATGGTGAGTATTGTTTCCCAGTACAAATAGCTTGGGACTGATTAACACGTGTGTGTTTTGCCTTGCAAACTACCATGTGGTATTTTTTTGCTGAACAGAACTAGCTCCAGCAACTACTTTCACAAGGAAACGTAGCAAATGCTAGACGCCTGAAAATGGAAGATGACTCTCATTTCTCATAAATCTGTATATTGATCTTCTCACAGCAATCTTTGATCAATAGTCGACATCACGCCAAGGTCATCATTATATCCGTCTAAGCTATCCTATAGTGAGATGATGAAATGGGCCACTTATTTACTCAAGTATTTTGACAAGGTATTAAGCGAATAGTCTGAGCTATTCTTGCTCGGGTTAATACCAGACGACGTTAATACAACCATATTCCCCTGTTGGGGAATGCCCATGTCGGGGGCGAGCCGACTTGGCGTCGGATTGTGGAGGGGACTAAAATGCGATGGGGCCGGCAACAATGGCAACCGAACGGAAAGAATCAGGCGAGAATCGCGGCCGTTGGGGATATTCCTGCTCAGACAAGCATTATAGATTTCATCTCATCTCCACCACAACTTCAATTGACATTCAATTCATATCTCTTTTGAACCATGTTTTAATGTGATTCTTGCTTGAACCTTGATGCTCTCCAGCATGTACCAGACTAACACAGCCATGGCCGCGTCCGCCGGTGTCGGCGACGAAGAGACGGCGCCTTTGCTTGTCGCATCGCCAACATCAGCAGAAGCACATGATGGCATCTCATCATCGAATTCATCATCTAGCCACACCGACAGCAGCAACAATGATACCTCTAATACTGAAGATCCCTCGTCCTGGACAATCAGCCACAGCGCGCGCCGGCTCTACGTCTCGCACGCCCTGTCAACGTGGAACTCGCGTGTCTTTGAGTTTGGCAGCGTTCTCTATCTCGCGTCCATCTTCCCGGGAACACTGCTGCCTCTTTCAGTCTACGCAATGGCCCGAGGCCTCGCCGCAATCGCATTGTCCTCGTGGGTTGGTCAGTACATTGACCGCGAGGATCGCCTCAAGACCGTGAGGCTGTCGATCGGTATGCCCCCCTGAGTAACCCAGCGCATTTGCGCCAACTTTACCTTCTGACATACACAGTCTCGCAAAGACTTGCTGTTGCTGTTTCGTGCACCATCTTCCTCGTGCTGGGAAGAATGCAGCATCTTTCACGGGAGCTACGAATTGGCCTCCTAGTCCTGCTGGTCCTCATGGCTTGCATTGAAAAGCTGTCTTCCATTATGAATCTTGTTTCAGTCGAGAGAGACTGGGTATGTGATTAAGAAGAAACATTCAAGGGCCTCCTCTAATCTCTCCATAGGTCGTCGTTGTTGCTCAGTCTGATACCGCTGCACTCCGAGGTAGGTCAATCATCACCCTTTGTCCAGACGGATGCCATCTGACTTGTCCAGCAATGAACTCCCAAATGAGACGCATCGATCTAGTTTGTAAACTTCTTGGACCGTTCTTTATAGGTATCATGGATGGCATTTCCACTGAAACGGCAATTCTCATAAACTTGGGGATGAACTGCACCTCTGTCATTGTTGAATATTTCACTATTGCTAGAGTAAGCTTCATCTAATTCTCCGAGAGAGAGATCATGCTCATCTGTGCAGGTCTATCGTCAGGTACCGGAACTACAGCACCCAAAGACGACACCTACCATCGCCGCCCACAATGAAGGGACTGCGCAGCCCACCTCTCAAGGACCATGGAGGTCGTTCAAAAAGGCCGTCAAGAAGATGCGCGATGACCTTCGGCTCTACTTCAAGCACCCGGTTTTCATCCCCTCGTTTGCAGTGGCACTTCTTTACTGCACTGTTCTCTCCTTTAGCGGCGTCATGGTGACTTATCTCCTTTCTGTGGGATACACCTCAGCTCAGATTGCAACCGCGAGAACGGTTTCGGTGGCTTTCGAGGTCTTGGCTACCTGGATTGGGCCGTGGTTGATGAAAAAGATCGGACCTATTCGTGCCGGCCTTTGGTTTGCTAGCTGGCAACTGGGCTGCTTGGCAGTGGGCATATCGATATTCTGGCGCTATGCTGACAATGCCCTCGTGTCAACCCTGGGGCTTGTGGGCGGATCGATTCTGAGTCGAGTAGGTCTATGGGGGTTCGACCTGTCGGCCCAGATCATTATCCAGGAGGTCTGTTTAGCCCCTCAGATGCAACCCTATACGTACAAGGTGTGGAAGGTAACTGACTCTCATGTGACACAGGAGGTCGAAGCTGAGAACCGAGGAGCGTTCTCTGCCGTGGAAGCAGGCTGGCAGAACTTCTTCGAGATGTGTTCGTACACGTCAACAATCATCTTCTCTTCGCCTAGCCAGTTCCACAACCCGACAGCTCTGAGCGTCACAGCAGTCTTTTGTGCCTGGGCCTTGTACAGCCGGTTCGTGCGGAAGCGTCGGGGGCATCTCATCCACTGGCCGGCATGCATCTCTCCGGAGAAGCAGCAAGCATCGATAGATGGGCTGTTCGAATCGATGCCGAGGAGGCAACGAGAGGGGCTTTGAGTGGAACTCCCATCGCTTTGTCTATCATGATACAACCGCTGCAGGATATTCAGGATGCATATCCTGGTAGACCTAGCACGAGACACGTTGGTGGTCACCTGGAATCGGGAATCGGGAAGCGGTGCAACAACTGCGATGACACTGGATCCTGTGGCGCGGGAGCCATCCACGTTTATTTCCGTGTCTCGGACAGCGGCTGTTGTCTTGGATGCATGCACGGCATGGCCCCGTGGATCGAGGAGCAACCTCTAGAGATGACGCGGGTTCGGCCGCATCAGGGGGCACGACATGACGAACGGTGGTCTAGAAGCAGAAGTTGGGTTCGGCCAGCCTTGATAACTCGAGCAGATACCACCCTTTGCTGGGAACGTTTGGGGGTCAGGTGGTGCAGTTCGAGAGACGAAGCGTTGCATTTATATGAGCGTGATGGCGAGCTTGGATGAGACATACATCAAGTAGGTCAGCCAACAGCCTCGTCTTTTAATAACAGATCTTGATAAAAACAGCGACAAAAAAGTCTCAATCACCCACCATCTCGGACCCAAAGTGACTGGTCATCTGTTGAAAGTTGGTTGGTTCGGACGTCGTGCCACACTCTCACGTCCACACCCACAGCTCTCCCACCCATGGGATGGTGTCTTGTCGGCATATGCACGGTGGCGTAGGTTGCCTTACATAAGGAACGACCTTGTTGGCGGGCTGGTCCTGTTTAGGACAGGGCGCGGCGTCCGGGAGGGACGGTGATTGCAGCTGTAGCAGAGGCGCGTTGGGGCTAGCGCTTGTTTTTAGCGGACTCGAGGGGTGTCATTTCCCCTGTAGCGCAGTGGCCTTTGCAGAGAGCGCGTCCCAAGCGCAGTGCCATTTGAGTGCCGCACAGGGGGTCCATCTCGGGATGTCGCCCCCGGAGGCCCCCTAAAGGCTGGACCTGACTCTTACGTAGGTACGTAGTGTAGCGTCGCAGCCAGCATGCAGCCTGAATAATCCTGCTGATCCACACACATTGTCACTGTCCGTCTGGCGGGCGTGCATCATAACCTTGGAATTTTTTTTCCCCAGATCTCAGCCTGGCCATCACATGCCCTGATATACTCCCCTCCTTCGCCCTCTTTTCCAGTCTTTAACTTTCGTTCATTCTCCCATCCAGCGCCCGCCCCAGTCCAGTCTGGATGCGCTGTCGCCCTCCGCCGCACCGGATCCAGACCCTGTCACTTCGACCCTTGGCCCTGCGCCCCGTCTGCGGCCCAGGCCGAACATCTCAACGCCCCGTCCCCGTCCCTTTTCCCACCGCCCGATCCCTCGAATCCCGACTCCAGAGCCGTGTCTTGACTCGCGGCCGCCGTCTCGTCTCCCGTCGCGATCCAAAGAGGCCTTTCGTCATGAATGGCGCCGCGGCCTCGGCAAGGGCCAAGAGAAAGGCCCCGGGTTCGCCCGACCAGGTCCCCCCGGCCAAGAGAGCCGTCAACGGAAAGCTCTCGCCTGATGACAACACACCCGACATTGTCGAGTACGACGACCACTCTGACATTACCGACGACCTCCATCCGCACGCCGCCATGTACATCGGAACGCCAGGGAGCTTGGGCGAGTGGCAGGACACCATCCAAAAGGTGGTGCGCAATGTTGTTGCCATCCGCTTCTGCCAGACGTGCTCGTTCGACACCGATCCTGCCCTGACCAGCGAAGCTACAGGATATGTTGTTGACTCGGAGCGAGGGTGCGCAATCACTTGCTGCTAGATCACGACCAGGAGGGGGGCTAATTCGTCGCAGATACATCTTGACGAACCGTCATGTCGTTGGCGCCGGTCCCTTTTGGGGCCACTGTGTCTTCGACAACCACGAAGAGGTCGACTGCTATCCCGTTTACCGCGACCCCGTTCACGACTTTGGTATCCTGCGATACGACCCCAAAGCGATCAAGTACATGCACGTCGATGGTTTAGAATTGCGACCTGACCTCGCCAAAGGTATGCGCCTTCGTTAGGGGGAATAAACATCTGTCACGAGACCTTGCTGACCTGCATTCCTAGTTGGCACTGAGATTCGAGTCGTCGGTAACGATGCTGGTGAAAAGCTCAGTATCCTGTCCGGCGTAATCAGCCGTCTGGATCGAAATGCCCCGGAATACGGCGAGGGCTACAGCGATTTCAACACGTGTTACTACCAGGCCAACGCCGCCGCCAGTGGAGGAAGTTCAGGAAGTCCGGTTGTGAACAAGGATGGCAGCGCTGTCGCTCTGCAGGCTGGTGGTCGATCTGATGGAGCTTCCACAGATTACTTCCTGCCTCTGGACCGACCCTTGCGCGCCCTCCAGTGCATTCGAGCTGGCAAGCCCATCACCCGTGGTGATATTCAGTGCCAGTTCCTCCTCAAGCCGTTCGACGAATGCCGCAGGCTGGGCCTGAGCCCCGAATGGGAGGCGGCCACCCGAAAACAGTTCCCCGACGAGACCAACATGTTGGTAGCCGAGATCGTGCTCCCTCAAGGTCCTTCGGATAACAAGATTGAGGAGGGTGATGTCCTTATCAAGGTCAACGGCGAGCTCATCACCCAGTTCATTCGGCTCGACGATATTCTCGATTCCAACGTTGGCGAGACCATCAAGCTGCATCTTCAGCGCGGTGGACAGGATGTCGAGGTGGAGATCGAGGTCGGCGATCTTCACAAGATCACCCCTGACCGCTTCGTCTCTGTGGCGGGTGCCAGCTTCCATGATCTGTCCTACCAGCAGGCCAGGCTCTATGCTGTGGCTGTCAAGGGTGTCTATGTGTGCGAGTCCGCCGGGTCCTTCCGATTCGACAACACCGATAATGGCTGGATTGTGCAGACGGTGGATCACAAGAAGGTACCGGATCTCCAGACCTTCATCGAGGTGATGAAGGGAATACCCGATCGCGCCAGGGTTGTGGTCACGTACAAGCACCTGCGCGATCTGCACACACTGAATACTACTGTCGTCTACATTGATCGTCACTGGGCGTCCAAGATGAAGCTGGCAGTTCGAAACGACGAGACGGGAGTTTGGGACTTTTCTGACCTGGGAGATCCGTTGCCACCTGTACCCCCTGCTCGGCGATCGGCCTCCTTCATCGAGCTGGACCACATGCCTCACCCAGGCATCGCGGACCTAATCCGCAGCTTCGTCCACATCAACTGCACCATGCCTGTGAAGCTCGATGGCTTCCCCAAGAACAGACGTTGGGGCATGGGCCTTGTCATTGATGCCGAGAAGGGACTTGTCTTGATCTCGAGAGCGATTGTCCCCTATGACCTTTGCGACATTACCGTGACCATCGCCGACTCCATCATTGTGGACGGCAAGGTGGTCTTCCTACATCCTCTTCAAAATTACGCCATCGTTCAGTACGATCCCTCGCTCGTTGACGCGCCCGTGAAGAGTGCGCGATTGAGCAACGAAGTCTTGACCCAGGGCGCCAAGACTTATTTCCTTGGTTATAACCGCATCGGCCGCGTTGTACATGGCTCTACTAATGTTACCGAGATCACTGCGGTGGCCATCCCTGCCAATTCAGGCGCTCCTCGATATCGAGCCGTCAATGTCGATGCTATCACGATTGACAGCAACCTCGGATCGTCCTGTAACAGCGGTGTTCTTGTTGCCCCTGATGGCACTGTACAGGCTCTGTGGCTGTCGTATTTGGGTGAACGTTCGCCTTGCACTCAGCGAGATGAGGAGTATTACCTCGGTCTGAGCACCAAGACGTTGCTTCCTGTTGTGGAGTCTGTTCAGAAGGGCATCACCCCTCAACTGCGAATCCTGTCGGTCGAGTTCAGGTCGATTCAGATGTCCCAAGCCTCCGTAATGGGCGTCTCTGACGATTGGATCAAGAAGGTTACACAGGCCAACCGATCTCATCACCAGTTGTTTATGGTCAGCAAGCGGACGTTTGAGCGTGTCAACCACCCAGTATCCCTATTGGAGGGAGATATTGTTCTGACCTTGAACGGCAAGATCTGTACCACCATTTCTGACTTTGATGTGATGTATTCACACGAGGTTCTCGACGCTGTGATTGTTCGCGAGTGCGAGGAGATTCAACTCCAGCTCCCCACTGTCGCGGCTGATGACGTGGAGACGGACCATGCAGTCTCCTTTTGTGGTGCCATCCTTCACAGGCCTCACCAGGCTGTCCGGCAACAGATTAGCAAGCTGCACAGCGAGGTTTACGTGTCAAGTCGGATCCGTGGCTCACCGGCCTACCAGTATGGTGTTGCACCGACCAACTTTATCACTCATGTGAACGGCACCCCGACCCCCGATCTGGAATCGTTTATTGCCGCAACCCGGGAGATCCCCGATAATACCTGTAAGTTGGCTTGTAGCCTACCGAGCGCCGAACGAATGGCTAACAAGGACATAGACTTCCGACTCAAGGCAGTCACTTTTGACTGCGTGCCGTGGGTGATCACCATGAAGAAGAACGACCACTACTTCCCGACGATGGAGTGGATCAAGGACGACAAGGAGGCCTGCGGATGGCGCCGAGTGACATACGAAGGCAAGCAGGTCTTCTCGGGCGAGGCAACTGACGGCGTCGCCCCAGTTGCAGAGGATGCCGACATGGAGTAGAAGCATCTCAGCAATCATCACAAACCCCCAACAGAGAGAGGGAGTGTACCAACTAAGACGCCACTTTGGAAACATTTGCTACAGGGCAGCCAGTGTGCTTAATGCAAATCGCGGGTGCGGGATTGGGATATGGCGTTTTATGGCGATGAAGGATCTCATTTTCCGAGATTATCTGGAGCTATGCGAGAGCCCCCTAGGGTGGGCAGGTTATCGTAGCTTTGTCTACTGTAGGCGCGGAGAGAGCTGTATACTTTTGGGATGGACCTACCCAGTTAGGGTGCGGTGTGGTGTGGAAGTTGACCTGCTCGAAGACGGATAGAGACTGGGCTGGCCCCCCTGCGATTCTGGGGTGTCAAATAATGACCGAGGAGCCTCGGAGCGTCTGTTGACGTTGTCGATTTGTAAACATTTGGTCTTTGCTTTATAGGGTGACGCGTCCTAATCTAATAGTTACCTTAGTTAGCAAAGTCAAGATTCCACATCCGTCTGTAATGAGGCTGCCTGTGATGGTAGTGACCTGGATGAAGCTGTGGTGGGGCCGAAGGCAGCGCGGAATGAGCTCATAGCGCTGGGGTCCGGGCTTAAACTCGGGTTGTTGGACCAGGTGCTGTGTGTAAGTTCCAGGCTCCAGTTGTCTCTGCCTTGTCTTTGATCCATTCCCCCCTCCACGGCCTCTCTCTTTCTACCTTATATCCGCCTTTGCGCTGCACTCCCGTCTCGTTTTAGTATCTTCAGGGTTTCTGGCTGATCGTCCTCCTCTTCCATATACTAGTTATATCGCTCCTCGTTCATTCATCATGGCGCCTGGTGCCACTTTGCTGGTGAGTTTCCCCCTCCCCCACGTTTCCCCGCCATCCATGCCCATGATGCGCCCAGCCAGTGACGACGCAGTTTGCTAATGTCTGGTGTCTGTCGCGCAGACCAAGATCAAGGTCCAGCTCAAGCTCACCATCGCGCGCCTCCGCATGGTCCAGCAGCGCGACGAGCAGCTCGGCAAGACCCAGCGGAGGGCCATGGCGCAGCTCCTCGAGGCCGGCAAGATCGACTCGGCCCGGATCCGCGTCGAGAACATCATCCGATCCGACATCACCTCGGAGCTGCACGAGATGCTGGAGCTGTACTGCGAGCTGCTGCTTGCGCGCGCGGGGCTGATGGAGGGGCACGCGGTCGACCCGGGGCTGGAGGAGGCTATCCAGAGCCTGATCTACGCGGCGCCCAAGACGGAGATCAAGGAGCTGGGGACGGTGAGGACGCTGCTGGCGGAAAAGTATGGCAAGGAGTACGTGATGGGTGCGACGGAGAACACGGACGGAAAGGTCAACGAGAAGGTCATCAAGAAGCTGAGCGTCACGCCTCCGCGGGAGGAGCTCGTGGTCGGGTACCTGGAGGAGATCGCCAAGGCCTACGGCGTCGACTGGCCCAAGCGAGAGACTGTCTCGCCGCCCCCGGAACTCCTCGACGCAGATGATGACGACGACGAAGATCACTCGGGAGGGCAGAAGCAAAAGGTCCTCGAGGCGCCCCTGACCGCAGAACCCAAGGACCCGGCCCTGAACACGCCGGTCAAGAAGCTCGGCGGCGGGGGGCCGACGAGCCCACTGACGGTGACACCGCCGCGGATGACGACGGACAATGTGCATCCCAAGGTGACTCTGGGGTCGGTGGAGCTGAAGCCGACCAAGAAGACGGAGGCGGCGGCGGCGCCGCGGAAGAAGGAGCCTGAAGGGTCCATCCCGGATATTGGGGATTTGGAGAGGAGGTTTGCGGCGTTGAAGAAGCGGTGACGCGGGTGGGTTTGCTATTTTGGAATGGTTTTTGTATGACATATGGAGTTTCTAAAGGGTTTATCAAGTTTTTTGCCAAGTTGCATGTTTCTGGGCAGAAATGGTATGTTGTTTGGCTTCAACTGGTGCAGAGGATGGATTGATCCTCAGGGAGTCAAGACAAATGACGATACTAGCCCCTATGCGGCAGAGGAGTACTATGAGTTGGCATCATGAAGCTGGAGTTTCGAAAGGCTCGAGTTCTATGGCCAAGGCAAGCCGCATACAGACCAAAGTGCTACTCAGCCCGAAACCTTGGCATGGGAAATTAGCAAATACATTTCTACATGACCCATCGTTCCAACCAACTTGGCTGACGACCTTAAGTCGCTCAGTCTTGGCAATGGATGTTGGTCAGACGCGAATCTCTACATGCATATGCCAGTCGACCAATGGAAGCCTCATGACAGGCCGGAGTGAGAGAGAAGCTGAAAACTAGAGGGAATTGACATGTTTCCCGATTGAGATAAAAAGTTGCGAGTTGCTCGTATATAATTGAAGCGTGTTACTCTCAAGAGCTGTACTGAACCATCCCTCTTGACCATCAATCGATTCTTGACTTTGGCAAACACAATCTTTCGCAAGGATGCATTTCACCAACTTAATCTTTTTGGCCGCCTTCTGTCTCTCCCCGGCGATGGCATCGGATATCCAAGTCGACGCCCAGACTCCCTCCTACGAAGAGACATGCGGTCCCCTCGAGGCCGCTGCCCAATCTGCCCAACGGGTCTTTGAACTTCGACAGTATCGTATTGGGGTCGATGTGCAGGTGAGTGCAAAGCACAGAAACCATTATTTTAGCCCCAAGTTTGATATTGACTCGTGAACAGGAGGAGTTTGACAGGACCTTTCAGGAATATGAGGCTAGGGTCACTAGTATGTTGGAGCTTTGCGAGCACTTGAGGCAACTGTAGGAGTCTGGGGGTCTATACTTGGAGCACAATAGGGCCAGACAATACGAGCAACAATAGCTCCATGCTACACTGAAAACGTTTGTATGCTCAGTTTGGCGGTGATGCATTGCTTGCTTGTCAGTGATGGCCAGTTGGCAAACGCTTCTATTGTTCTGATAGCCAATCTCATCACTGTCAATTGGTCTCACTTGATAGCCCACAAGTGCAAACACTGAATAAAGTGAGGGGACAGTGAGGAACAATCGAAAAGAGGCTTGAGTGAGCACCCCCCCAGTGAAATATAAAAGATGTAAAGCCTGGAGCCAGCAATCCTCCTCCTTCTAACTTCAAACATCACGAAGCTTTCTCAACTCCAGTTCATTCGCTATATCCCTCAACTTTTCTCCCTTTCTTCTTTCGAGTTATTGATATATATATCTTCTCTTCTCAACTCTTCTCACCTTCGCGTTCCTGCCTCGTTATATATACGCCATTGAGCTCCTTTCCTTCACCAGTAGCCAGCATGGAAGCCAAGAACAACGGCACCGCCAAGGTTGGCTTTGAGAACACCTGGAGCCAGGATCAAGATTTCGCCGTCAGTCGTGGCCAGCAATCGACTTTACCGGCAGTATGGGATGCGCTCATTCCCGAATGGCTTGATCCCAAAGTAAGCTGGTTGCGTCCCCTTGGTTGGTATCTTAATGCTAACCAGGCGAGTGCCAGGTCGACGAAAACAAGCATGGAAAGGTTAGAAAGTGGGAGGAATACGAGCAAGATGGAGGATACGGCTCCGGCCCGACCTGGACGCTCAAGACCTGGCCTACCAGAGACATCCCGTTTCCGAGCATTGAGACGGACGATGGACCCGCCGTCAAGAAGCAGAAGCCAGTCGAGGCCAAGGTTCAAGATCTTTTGGAGCTTCTCGAAAACCCCGAGTACACCCCTGACCTCCGGACCCCGACTCCGTTTCGATTGTCTCGGTCGCCTCCCAGCCTCGACACCGACGACGAGTCACTTGACCCAAGTTCGTCCGTCAACACTACCGAGCCGCCAGAACCGGCAGACGATGACGAGTTTCTCGACTGCAAACCAAAGGCCGAATGTTGCGCCGATGCTTTGTCGCGGTCACCCTCGCTGCCGGCAACCTCGGATTAATCCAAGTTTGATCAGCGGGAGACGGTTTTGGGAATGGTGAAGGGAAGGGAATGGGTATAGGGCATAAGACCTTTCGAGGATATGACGAATCTCTGAGCTTATATGGAAAAAGAACGAGATATCGAAGCTTGCGGACATTGCCCAAAGTTCAGTAAAGGGGACAGAAGAATAATAGTGGTATATTAAAGATGTGATGGATGGTTTCCTTGAACTCCGAAACTCCTGCCTGCCCTCCCAGTGATATGCCCAAAAAAATATGTCTGCCATGAATTGAATTTCTTTTTTTTTTCAAGCGCTTCATTCCAGCTTATCCAGATGCTCCAGCCGCGTGAGCACCACCTGCTTGCTCGTCTCCTCAATCTCGCCGGCCAGAAAGACCTCGTCCAGAATAGCATAGACCTTGTAGAAGTTGAAGACGAGGTCGAGCTCGCAGACGTTGCCGAAGAAGGCGTCGAGGACCTCGACGAAGAAGTGGATGGCCTCGAGGTAGGCGAGCTCGTTGTCGTTGGTGTCGACGCAGGCGCAGAAGAAGAGGCCGGCGTAGCGGCGGTAGACGATCTTGTTGTTGCGGAACTCGACAAAGTTGGACTGGTACTTTTGGTCGCGGGGGGCCACGAGCCGGTGCACCTCGCCCTTGAGCTTGATCTTTTGGTCGTCGCTGAAGGGGGCGTACCACTTGGCGAGGCGGGTCTTGCCCCTGAAGGAGTTGGTCAGCAGATGCGAAGGGGGAGTGGATGGGGGGAAGGAAGGAGGAAAAACTCACT
>JABFFE010001109.1:0-14447 GCA_013623625.1 Fusarium setosum
TAATCCGACAGCGCCTTGATCGCTTGCATGATCTATAGAAGCCTGCATACTCAAGGCCCGCTCGAAACATGCGCTGTGCCTCCGCGTCTGCAGCCTGGTTGTTGTATGTATGCTGCCGCAGCACTGCAGTAGCACTGAAAATGGTGTGCATACGAGGTCCAGGTCTAAGGGAAGACTCGGTCTGGCGTGGAAGCGGACAGCAGAACATTGAATCCGTCTGCTGGGTTGACGTTTGAACGTAGGCTGTCTACTGCCCTGCAGATGCTGGTTGCAGGAAGTCCCACGGGGAGGAANNATAGAATTTGGCCAATGTGTTGGCATCGGGTTTGTGATGCTAGAGATGTGGAAAGACGACGTGTTCTTTGTTATGGTGAAGGCAAGCTGCCGGCAGCCGCGCACTTCAGATAATTGGTTGCATGTGACGATTTCATCTTGACTTGAAATCAGGAGTTGACCGCGGCGGGTCCGTCGGCTGGTTTCGCAAGTAACAGACATAGTTTCGTGCTGCTGGAACTGGCCCGGATAGTTTCAGCGGTCTCTCAAGTCACCCTTCTCCCTGCGACGCGAGCGAGGCATCTAAGAGAGCATCAACACTGGCGTTCCAGTCCCGGAGCCAAATCTTGATGTCATTGACGGGGAACCCAATCGCTGCCGATCAAAGTCTCTCAACGTGTTCAATGAGCACACCGGAAGCCATATGCTCTTGGCCCAAACGACACCTTTCAAAGTAAACCACCGGGAGCGACGGCTCTCCTCGAGCCAATAAAGGGAACCACGGCCGGCACCGAAGACCTTCCAATCCAGGCACCCGGTAAAGTTTGGCGGTAATAAATACCTATTCAAGCCACCACCCCCGACTAACCAGAGACCGTTGTGGTTTGATGGCGCAATCCCTAGGCCACGTGGGACTGATAGATTGCACACAGACGCTAACCAAGCCTCGCCTACAGACGGAACCCCAAGAATGGAAAGTGCACAGACGGTAGGCCTGGAAGATGGCGTTTTCTGCGACAAGCCACCCTCTCCACAGAGCGCATCCAGACTGCCGACCAGCCCAAGCGAGGATCGATAAACTCGATGAACCAAACCGCCTTTGGGTTAAGGTTTGCAAACGATCAATGCGCTATTCAAATTCCGCGCGCCTTGGCATGTCACGTCTCGGACCCTGAATCGTAACGGCGCGCGGAACTGGGGCGGAACAATATGAGCGTGAGGGTCGAGATCGCGATCAGTAAAGGGGTATAATTGGAAGCAGTCTTCCCATCTGTTGCCATTTGACCTGGGTAGGCCAACATCATGTCTGTTTATCCCAAGCTCGATGCTCCAGTATGGCCCTGTCCTCCGATCTCGCCTTTGACGTAACCGTCACGACCATCTGCGGATCGCTGATCCTGCTCCGATGCCTTTACCGAGCCTTCCGTCGATGCAAGGTCCACCAAACATGCCACCGGGCATGGCATGCCGACGATGCCTTTATGGCCCTCTCGCTTCTGCCTCTCGTTGCTCGAACGACTTGCATCTGCGTTTCTTTTGCTCTAAACCCGTCCTCCGGCCGTAATCTTCCGACTGAGGCTGAGGCGGCTTCTCAGGGTCTTACGGTCGAGGGGCTTGAGCATGACCGAATTACCTCACTTCAGCTACTCATACCCTCTCGCCTCTGCTACGCGTTATTGTACACTCACTGTTTGGACCTCGGACCTGATAAGATACGTACTGACACTTCCAGCTTATGGTGTCTCAAACTCAGTCTTCTCGCTTTCTACTCCCGATTCGTCAACAGCAAGACTATCGTCAGAGTTCTGTGGTGGTTCATCCTCGTCAGCTACCTGGTCGTACTTATCGTAACCCTGCTTGAGTGCCGGCCCATGTCTTTGTAAGATATGTCTTGGATATTCAATTTCAAGTTGCTCATACTTTGTTAGGATGTGGAAACTCGGTCCCAAGAGTTCACGTTAGTCCAACATACCATTCCCATACGAACCACATTTTGCCCTCATAATGGCCTCATTAGGCACGAGGAAGCTAACAGCCTGATAGAACCCACATGCTCTCGAGCATTTGCCAACCTAATCACCATGGGCGTCTTCAACATAGTATCAGACGTTGCACTTATAGTTCTACCTTTTCCAACATTAAGAGCTGTGCAATTGGATTTGAAAACGTTGCTTCGTCCCCTATACCTTATCCCGTCCTAAGCTAACGACATTTCAGTAAACTACAACTTGGCTTTCTATTCAGCCTTGGTGGTGTTGTCATCGTCATCACGACCCTGCGGCTGCCACTCATCTTGAACCAGTCCTTGTCACAAAAGTCTCGATCAATAGTGAGACTGAGCTCCCTGTCACCGGTTGAGTTGAGTATTGACTTGATATAGTGGGCCGCGATTGAAATCCTGTGCGCTTGTATAGTAGCAAACACATCATTCTTCTACGCTCTCCTTCGAGATCTTCAGCGACGACACGATACTCAGACTACGGCAACGAGGAGTCAACTGGGTCACTTTTACCTGCAAAGTTTGGAGTCTAAGCATGCCTATGAAAACACGTCCAAGGCTACTGGAAGCGCAGGCGAGTTGATACAGCCTCCGTAGGGCGGCGTGGAGCTTACGTGCTGAATGCCATGGAACATCTTGGCCGTCTTTCAAAACATCTACATAACTTATCCCATAGAGTATAATAAATTAAAATTTCAATAGCAACTTGGTAGATAGTCGGCCCAGTTTTACAGTTAGGTTTTCTGCAGCCACAACCTTTGCGGACTTTCTATTAGTAGAGGTGCATATATGATCTCTCTCGGGTTGGAGCTGTCTTCCAACATTTCATTGCCATTCAGGTAACAGGGCCAAAAGCTCTCGGATCTATTAAGAAAGTCTAAAAGTACATGTGAGGGTGCTTCTGTTGTAGGTCTTTGGCCTTGCTTATGCTAGATGCCGCCGGGGCTTCCCAGGTACTATGCAACAGATTATCATCATCAGGTTGCAATAATGGCGACTCGGTTCTGTCAGAGCTTAGAGGATCCGCAACTGGGACGGTAAACTCAATATCGGGCCCAATGTTTTGTACAGGTTGAAAGTCGGTTCGACCTAGTTCCAGCGGGTCTGCCCTCGAAGTCTCTATGCTGGAATTGTTCAGGTCCGCCTTCTTGTGAAACCAGGTTTTGATGTCATCCATAGATTTTAAGGGCAAAGTCTCCCATTCATTTATGCGGTCAGCTTTTCGCTGCGAGGGAGGACTGAGTGAAAGACGGGAACCGTGTGGGTTATCCTGAAGTGATTGGACAACTTGGAAGAGAGCTTCTTCAGTCTCGGCAAGACGAGCTTCCAACCTGGTAATAAAACCAATAGGAATTCCTCTTTCAATTGGTTCAGTATCACGAGCTTTGTGTTATTTGAGTCCAGCGGCGTACCTCTTGTTCTGCTCTGGATAATGGCACTTGGAGGGATCGTGACTGCATTGGAGGCAATGTGGCCTAGACAATGATACAGACGGTCAGTGAAAATGCCTCGAGGTCCTCAAGATGAGCTACTAACAACTGTCTGTCACACTATAACAGCGATAACAGTTAGTAAAGTTGAACCCCGAAGGCATAGATCTCCATTGGCTCTCCGGGTAAGGCTCACCTTGCGTTTCCGCTGCCGACAATGACTACAGGCAATAGGGTTTAGCGACCTCTCTGCCTCTCTATCTGAAACTTCATTATTGGCCATATGCACTGATGTGATGACTATCGCTCTTTATGCAGATTATGTCGTAGACCTGGGGTGGTTTCCATTGCTGATCGGAGCCGACTCCACCGCAAGGGAACTTTGTTACCCCGCCCCGGAGTTTTCTTTGTCCGTCGGACGCTAACACTTTCGCCACGAATGAGAAGCTTCATCCAACGTCCCGTCTTGCTCAACCCCAGGGCAATAGTTGCTTCGAACAGGAGTTTTCAAGAAATGGCTTCGTCTCAGCTCAAGACGTAATGGCCACTCAGCAATCGCCCCACAACACTTCGGATACAGCCTCTTGCTCAACCCCAGGATATCCCACCGAGTCCCGGAAACGAAAACGCTCTGCCTCGGGATCGCAGCCGGCACGCGAATATGGATTGATGCGCGACACAGGCGAGCATGACGCCGCCCGGTTCGTCGGTAGCAGCAGCGGGATACACTACATTCGCGCCGTACACCTAAGGCTAGCTACAAGGTTTGCTTCGAGAACGATCGAGTCGTCTGCCATCAACAATCTCATCCCTGGGGAAGACGACCAGCTTCGCCAGGGTGCTTCTGTTAGAAGAAATCGCGAACAGTTTCTGTGGAAGGGCAATGAGGTCTGCGGCGACTCAGAGGACAGTCCCCCAAGTTTCGAGGATTTTGTCGAATGGTCCAAGAGCTATTTTGAATCGTGGCATCCGGTTCTTCCCTTCCTCCACGGCCCAGAAATTCTTCGATTGTTTGAGGATACTGCGAAGAACGGTATTTCGTCATTGAACACCTTGAACCGGGTCATCTTGAAGTCCATATTATCCATATCTTTGGCCGACAGTCGACAAGGCACCGCGTTCGAGAAACCCATCCCAAAGCAACTAGTCTTCGAAAGCGTCGACGATGCGGTGGCAAACTCACAGTTTGCACTAAGCCAGCCAGCATCAATTCGATCAACTCAGGCAGCTCTGGCCATTCAGCTATTTCTTACCTCGATGCTATGCCTCAATGCTGCGTCTCGCTTGGGTGGCTTGATTGTTCGCATGGCATTCCACATGGGTCTTCATCGGTGTCCAACCAAGTATCCCTTCTTCACCGCCGAGGAAGGTTCTGTTCGTCGACGGGTGTTCTGGTGCATCTATACTCTGGAGAGGCTGCTCTCCCAATCCCTTGGCCTGCCTCTCGACATCCAAGATGATGACTTGGACGTTTGCTACCCAGGAGAGGAGCGACACGCTACGACAGCGGGGATTGAGGAGGGTGCAGAAAAGCTTCAATTACTCACATTTGTCGCCAAGCACGGTCGAATACGGGGTCTCATCTTGGAACTCCGCAACAAATCTATCCTCAAACGACAAGATACTGCAGACCGGACCGCCTATGTGCAGACCGAACTTGCCAAGTGGTCCAACGAGATACAAGATGCTGTTGAAGAAGACGATATCGTAGACCTCTCTTCCGACGCAGTGGAATCTACGCCGGCCATTTCCTCACACCACCGACTAATGCTCTTAATTCTGAAGCATGAGTCGGCAATCTGTCTGAACCGCCCTGGCCTGGCTTCGGAATACCCTTCTTCCTCATACTCATCTGCCTTTCAAGCATGCATTTCTGCAGCAAAGTCTATCTTTATCCTTCTTAGGAAACACAGGATCCGAAATCCACCGACAACTGACACGACTGGATGGAAGCTGCGGGCTCCGCTTCTCTGGCCTTCATTTACTTGGGCCGTCTGGATCAGCGCTTTTGTGCTTGTTCACGCAGCCTTTGAGCGCCAGGTTCCGCTAGAGAGCGCAATGAGGTATGTCTCCCCATCTTTATACCCGCCGAGGGTGTCGACATCTAACTTGTACTTGAAGACATGTTGCTGCTGGGAAAGAAACTCTCAGTCATCTAGCTACAAGAGACACATCTTGGCCAGAGTATTGTCTCGAAGCCATTGACGAGCTAATTTCGGCTGTAAAAGAACTCTCTCATCCTCAACATCCATCGCTAGAATCGCCTGCAGATAATTCAGTCACCACACAAGCCCTCTCGCGAACCCTCGCAGCTCAAAATCCGAACGAAAATATGCACACACCTACACGATCCCGAGGAACATTTCTTGGATGGGAGCAGCCTTCAACAGGCAGATCAAGTGACAACAGCGTTGTTATATCCAGAGACACCTCAGCACGTGTGGAACAAAACTCAACAATTGATCCTGCAACATCTCGACACGACCGCCGGCCTTCTCAAGCACACACGCCATGGCAACAAAGACAACTGCAACAACATCAATCAGCAGGCACAAATACTATGAACGGGCCAGATCCACATCTTCGAGCATTGAATCCTTCACGTCTCCATAATACTCACGATACCTCGGCTTCCATGCCCGTCAACCTGGGGCAAGACAATCTAGATTCTATACCTGTTGAAGGCCAGGAATCTATGATGTGGTATGATCAGCTGTTTGCAAGTTCGTTCAGCGCTATTGACAACCCCTTTCTTGTGGCTGCGGAGTTTGATGCCAATATTGACCCAACTTGGAACTACTTGCGGTAGCGTTGGCAAGCAAAGATATTTTTTTTTTTTAGTAAGATAACATGGCAAAATATCACTATTCAAGCCAAGCATGTTCGGGAATCCGCTTTCACTGCTATACTTCTATTACTAAAAGCACTGCAAGGTAAGTTAACGGGCTGGACGTTCATATCGGTCAGAGGCCAATCGAGTCACACCGAGGCTGACAAAATAGCAATGCGTCATTCAAGTTATAAGCCTGAGTTTTCAAATTAGAAAAGGAATGTTGATACTTATATCAGATACTTCAAAAGAGCATAACCAAGCCAAGCTCGCATGACCGCCCTTTCATTGCATACTCAAGAAAACTTCCAAATCCGAACAGCCGAGGCAACCAAAGCTTCGAAGTAGTTCCTACTTTATACATCCGGTTATTTCTTGCTTTCTTAGTAGGCATATCTGGTTGCCTGGGTATTTCCCTCCCGGTCCAGCTTCCTGTTGCTTCGAACAAGCCAAATCCTCATGACCCAAGTTGACGCAATGCACATGACTGCAAACGCAGCATTGCTCGCCATTCCAATCAAATAACGGGGTCCATCGCTCTCGGGATACAAGTACGCCGTGTAGATGTAGGAGGCATTGGCAGCGACGTTGACGATAGACAAGCTCACCGACTTCTTCTCCGGGGTCGACCCCAGGGTGGCAGATACCCATCCCAGGATCATGGAGTTGACAGAGTAAGCGCCACTTGCGAACAGGAAACAAGCAATATAGCGGGCAGGGGTGTTGAGAGTTGCGCACGAGATTATAAATCCCACCAGAGCAATTCCCATGCCAGCCGTGATGTGCCAGGTCCGTTCGTTGTATCTCCCAGAAGACAAGCCAAACAGGTATCCGAAGATGCCAGAAACAAGATAGGGAGGACAAGTAAGGACCAGAGTGACGGTATCATTAAAGCCCAACGAGCCAACGACAGTAGGGAAGAAATTGTTGAATGAGCAGGCAGAGAGGTGCATGTTCTGAATGAAGCAGAAGAGCCAGATGCGAGGATCGCGAATGGCTTGGGCAAAGCCAGCCCGAGCTCCCTTGCTCTCTTCTAACCCAACGGTATCCCGAAGCATCCTATTGTGTGCGAGCTGTCGCTCCTCCGGCGTAAGCCAGCGCGTGGTCAGAGGACTATCGGCAAGTGTAAACATGCCGATAATGGCAATAGTAAAGGTCAAAACCCCCTCAATGATGAAAAGCCACTGCCACCCCTTAAGCCCATGGTGTCCATCGATGGTGCCAAAGGTTGCAGCCGCGATGAGACCGGAGAATGAGGTGGCAAGAATGTTGCCCGAGTACAGGATCGAGATCCTAGTTGCAATCTCTTTCCGGGTATAAAAGATCGAGAGAAGGTACAGAGCACCGGGATAGAACGGCGCTTCTGCTACGCCGAGGAAGAATCGAAGGAGCACGAGGCCGGTGTAATTCTTGGCGAGAGCAGTACATGCGGACACGACGGCCCAGGCCATCATGCAGATGGACATGTAGATGGAAGGACGGACGCGTTTCGACGAGATCAACATGTTTGACGGGATTTGCATGAGCAAGTAACTGGCAATATTTAGCGGACGAATCAGTTATCAGTTCGTTGCTTCAACTTACCCAACAAACAGGATAGAGATACAAGTGTTGTACTCGGTTCCCTTGAGATCGAGTTGGTCCTCTAGTCCGTTCAGGCGCGCCTGGGCAATAGCGTTTCGGTCCAGCTTCAACACTCAGCTTAGTAGAAGCATCAGAGACCGTCGGGAGTGACACTTACGTAGTTGAGAAAGTACATGGCCCACAGAGTCGGCATGATGCGGTAGTCGAGCTTGCGGACAAGACGAAACTCTGCAGGATCCGTCTTCTTGACAGCACCCGAGTAGTCGGCCTCGGCATCCCCAAGAACACCACCTTTCTCAGGAGGTTCCCCAGTTGCCATTTCAATGAAATTGTCTTCGGGCTTCCGCTCGATGCTTCCGCGCTTGGAATCAGCCGTCATGATGAAATGAACAAGTGATGTAGTAGAGTGTAGGCAAGTACAGAAGACCTCAGATTTGCTGGTCTGGCAAGATCATGACAAGAATGGGATCAAAAGGACATCTTATATCTCAGGGAAACCCCCATGCCGCGGGGGGACAGACCATGTTTCCTCAATACTAGCCCCTGGGACCCCGGATTTCCCCCAAGCTCACAGACTGCCCATTAGACCGAAGCCCAGACTTTTTGAAGTGAAGCTTGTTCCTCGTTAGCGGCGGACATAGAAATCACCGCCCATAGGTACGTCGAGCGGAAGCGCAGCGGGGTTGCGTCGGCTGACATGCACAGGTGGCTGGGGTTGCGGTAGCGGTGCAATGCAATGGTTATTATTATACCCTGGTCAGTTGACAAGGTTACTATGCCCTCGGAAGCTCCTAAATTATATTAAACCTAGCTAATACATTGTTTAACGGCTGTATTTTTTCGACTCCGGACGATCAACAAGTAGTCGCAACACCGCGGTCGGGGCCAATTGGCAGGCCATAGCCGTTCCGAATAGCTTCATCAAGCCAGGAGTCCCGTAATGATGTCATCAATGTATCTGGGAAGGCACTACAATAGGCATCCCTCTGGGATTGGGACTCCCAGAGATGGGACAAGGGGTGTGGTAGAGATCACCGAAGTGATTCTTAAAACTAGTATTGTTATTCTTGCGCAAAGCTGGCGAGGACTTGGTAGAAGAGTCTATACAAAGTCTATGTGTAATTTAAGAGGAGATTTTTCCATACTTCCAAGTCCGTCTTAGAAGTCGCTACCTTATGGTTCGATTGCCTACATTTACATCACTTCCTTCACTTGTACTACATCCCTGGCCTTGTTCAAAACCACCTGAACATGCTTCTTCGACCCAGAACCATCTCCACTTCCCCTAAAGAAGTCTTTGTGCTGAAGACGTTCCAGAAACAGCTCGTAGGCAGGCATGTAGCCCCGCACAAACTGAATCACCTGCTCATCCGTCATGCCCGGCTTGTGCTGCCTCAGCACCCTCTCCTGGTCCAATCTCCAGTCATACACATGCACCAGCTTGTCTGTGCTCAGATGCAGAAACCCATCAAAGTGTTGCGGCCCAGTGAAAGTTTCACAGTACCTTTGGAGGTTCTCGTTGATGAGTAGAAGATGGCTCAGGTCGTGACTGGCCAGAGTGTTGACAAGTGACCAGTCATCCGACTGCCCAGTTACCGTGGTAGCGGACCCCTTGGCTTGCTCCCATTTCTGCGTGACCCCTTCTTTAGTCAGGGGCTGGAAGCCTAGACACCAGCCTTCGAAAATGAGAACGTCGAGCCCTGTGTCCAGGGGTACCTGCTCCCAATTCTCCATGGGGACTCTTCCTCCTTGGCCACTGTGGCGACTCTTGTCATACGCTGGCCATTTGATAGAACTTCTGCCATTGTTCTGCTCGTCAAGGAGCTGGCTGAAGAAGTTTTTGGCCAAATCCTCATCGTGAGTGCCAGGCTGTCCTCGAGTTTGAAGGAGTCCATTGCCCGGATTGGCGTCTCGGATGGCTACAAGCTCCGCATGGTCGTAGTAAAGATCGTCCAAGGAAAGTATGCGAGTCTTGAGGTTGTGTTGTGTGGTCAGAGCTTGAGAGAGCGCTGCAGCCCACGTCGATTTGCCACTCCCCTGTAGGCCGGACAATCCCAATACGAATGGTTTTGAGGTTTGTTCTCGGTGATCCTGAATCAGAGGAACGAAGATGGCCAATACGGCCTCAATTGCGCTCGGGTCGATCATGATTGTTATGAATCGTCAAGAGGTCTAGGTAGGATGGTGGAACTGCACTAGTTGACAACAGCCGAGCAGTTGAGGTATTCGGATTTACGGGGTAAACAAGTTGACGGTCCTCAATTGAGGAAATTGATGGTAGACAAAGTCCCTCATACCCTCCAGCGTTCCTCCTCAGGATCTTGGACTAGATCTCCCCCGCATCTTCACACGGATAACTATGAACAAAGACGGATAAGCTCGCGCCTTTTGATCAGGAGCGGAGGTCCATGGCCGTCGGCCGATGAGCTGATCCCAGCGGACATTTCTTTGTCCGCGGCACTTTCAACCTCCGCTCCACTTGATCAACTCATGCACAGCCAACCGTATCGCTGCTGAGATCGACCGACATATGTCCGTACTCGGAGAGTCCTTGCGAGACTCTACGATTACAAAAGAGCTCATCATCAAGCTGCAGAGTGCATTGCTGCATCCGCAACTCACCTAGTCATCTAAATCCTCGAATCACAGCTCCGCCATGTCCCCCAGCGCCGTCGCGGCCAAAAAGGCCTACAGCATTGCCTCGATCCCCGCTGATGGGATCGGCCCAGAGGTCATCTCAGTCGGTATTGAGGCCTTGAACGCCTTGGCCGACACTCTTCAGACCTTTGACCTCAACTTCACTCACTACGACTGGAGCTCAGACACGTACAAAAAGACTGGAAAGTACATCCCCGACGGCGGACTAGAGCAGCTCAAGAAGCATGATGCCATCCTGTTCGGTGCTGTAGGAGCACCTGGTAAGTTCACACCTTTCACCTCATGAACTATGCTAACATCTCTCCTCAAGATGTTCCTGATCACATCTCTCTCTGGGGTCTTCGCCTCGCCATCTGCCAGCCGTTTCAGCAGTATGCCAATGTGCGACCAACACGAGTGCTGCAGGGCACCCAATCTCCCCTGCGCAACTGCAAGACTGGCGACCTCGACTGGGTCATTATCCGCGAGAACAGTGAGGGAGAGTACGCAGGCCAGGGTGGCCGATCACACCGTGGTCAACCTTGGGAGGTTGCCACCGAAGTTGCCATCTTCACCCGCCATGGCATCTCCAGACTCATGCGTTTCGCTTTCGAGACCGCCCAGAAGCGGCCCCGGAAGCACCTGACTGTCGTGAGTAAGAGCAACGCTCAGCGCAACGGCATGGTTCTCTGGGATGAGGTTGCTGCCGAGGTCGGCGCCGAGTTCCCTGATGTAACGGTGGACAAGATGCTGGTGGATGCAATGACGACCAAGATGGTGCTCAAGCCAGAGAGTATCGATACTATTGTCGCGACTAACCTGGTAGGTAATCATATCGGATACACTCGACCTTCAAGCTGACATGCTATAGCACGCCGACATCCTTTCTGACTTGGCTGCTGCCCTTGCAGGCTCGATCGGCATTGCACCGACGAGTAACCTCGACCCCACACGTGAAAACCCTTCCATGTTCGAGCCCATTCACGGCTCCGCCTTTGACATCACAGGCAAGGGTGTTGCTAACCCCGTGGCAACCTTCTGGACAGCCGCCGAGATGCTGGCCTGGCTTGGCGAGGAGGATGCATCTACAAAGCTTATGCAATGCGTGGAATCGGTGTGTGCTTCAGGAGTTGTCACACAGGATCTTGGCGGTAGCTCGACGACCAAGGAGGTCACGGCTGCTGTCGTGGCAGAAATCAAGAAGAGTCTGGGTAAGGCATCGAATTAACCACTTGGTTTTGATATCGAAGGAAAGTCCGGGAAATAGACTAGCTGCGTGTTTTATCGTTACCTAAAGCATATAGATTGACATTTAAAGGAGCATCTAGTTTCATTCAACATTCTCTAGGACGTGGCCCATGGCTGCATTCGATCTAGTCGACCCTAATGCCTTGGACAAGTCCCCCTTCTCCAGTGCATTCAACCATCCCCTTTCCCTTTCTGTATCCGACATTTCCTGAGATACTACAAAGCTTAGACGGTTTGCTTCTCCGTGTTCATCTCCTTCCTCTGACCACCATCCTCAATCTCAATACCGGAAGGCTGAGCCGCACTCTCCACAGTCGCCTTCTCCTCAAGCATGTCACCGCCCTTGGCCGCATGAGAAGCACCACCAAACAGAGTATCAATCTCCTCCAAAGGCACCTGCTTGGTTTCCGGGATGAAGAAATAGACATATGCTGCAAGGCAGACATTGATGGACATGAAGAAGAACAAGCAACGGAGGCCCTCTCTACGGAAGAAAGTAGGGAAGAATTGCTGGAAGATGGTGTTGGCAACGTTCTGCATCTGAGAGCACATTCCAACCGCCTGGGCTCGAATATTCATGGAAAAGACTTCGGCGGTCCACATCCAAACAGTTGCTCCCCAAGACGGCTTGTAGAAGAAGGCGAAGAGGAAGAACAGGAACACGATGGCGATGCCCACGGACTTGGACTTGACGCCGTCCTCGTATGTCGGAGTCGTTAGACCAACCACCGGGACGATAAGCATGCAAGTCGCCATGCCAACGGCGCCGACCATGAAAAGCCATCGCCGGCCGTAGCGGTCCGACGTCCACATGGCGTTCAAGGTGAAGACGATGCCGAAGGTGGCATTGAGAGCGTTGATCAGGTTGATGGTCTTCTTCGAGTCCCACACTGCTTTGTAAATAGTGGTAGAGTACGAGTTGAGGGTGCCTTGTCCGGTGAGCTGTTGGCCGACATTGAGGAGGCATGCTAAAATGATTCGCTTCCGCACCGAAGGGTCGCGGAACAGGGCGGCGTAAGACACACCACTAATAGCTTCCTTTTCGTACTCGATGGCACCACGGATAGCTAGAAGCTCCTCTTCGATCTCTTGGTCAGTTTCTCGAATCCTAGTGAGCGCAGCTCTGGCGGCCTCGACGTTGCCGTTCTTCTGGATATGCCATCGGGGAGTCTCGGGGATGAAGACGACCGCAACGCAGACAATGGCGGGCACCAGGATCTGGAAGATGACAACCATCTTCCAATCCCACTGACCCATGCCCTCCCGGTTCTCGGAGCAGGCGTAGTTGACCCAGTATGCGATGAAGGACCCGACCGAGTAGTTCATTTGCCAGATTGTCATCACCTTGCCTCGAATGCTGGCTGGTGCCACTTCTCCGATGTAGACGGGCGCAGCAGTGAGGGCGAGACCTTGGCCGATGCCGATGAGAACGCGGCCGGCGATGAAGACGCCAATCTTGTGGTGTGGGGTAAAGGTCTGCATAAAGGTCGCTATGATGGTGATGAAGCAGCCGACGAACATGCCGTAGCGTCGTCCAAAGTAGTCTGCGAGCGGTCCACCCATGAAGAAGCCCGAGACGATGGCGCCGATGGTGTAGCTGGTGTTGACTGGAGCCTGTTAGAATCACCGCAGACCAGGTCTTGGTCAGCAACTTACTCAAGCCAAGCATGTAAGTATCTTCTTCTTGGTCCATATCCACCCATTCGAACCAGTTATCAGACCCTTGCAAGGAATTGAAAACCGAGGCATCGTATCTGAATAATCAGTCAGCATACATATCCTAGACAGTTCCTGAACATCACTCACCCATAGAGAACCATGCATAGTGCAGCGACCATGGCACAGTACCTAGATCCCGCAGTTAGACATTGACATAGCAAGCTTTTTATTATGAGCTCACCAGTTATACAGCTTTTTAGAAGCCATTGTGAATGCGATTCACCAAGCCGCACTCTTCGGCGAAGGGAGTCGGTCGTCAACGAGTGGAGTGATAAAGGGGAACAGAACGTTCAGGAGGACCCTGAGGAAGAGGCTGGTTTAATGTCACCACTCTGAAAAATGGAGACTGCCATCGAGCATGGACCTTTTATCCACAGATCTATGCGAAAAACGTCTTGGACTCGGCTAGACGGCCTCTCAAGGTGGGCACAACGTCGCAGCCGGCAGCAGACCTCAGCTCCAACCGCCAATGATATCAAGCCATGATCCAAGACCCCATGCTCCGACACGGTTCAAGATGAGAGATTCGAGGAGACCCGACCCCGCTGCGAGGTGTCTTGGCACAACATGGTCCGGGGATGCTCTGCCGTGGGTATCTGTTTGACTGGCGCGGGAATTACCCGGCTGTCGTCCCATTCTATCTTCAAGATCCTCCATCAATCAGTCTGTCGGGCATCTCGTTTCCCCCGCTTCGAGATCACATGCAGCCAACGAGTTGAGATGGCGGTGATGTGCTGGAATTAGCCTGAATCCTTTCATTTCCTAATTCTTCTGTGAAGCTAGGGTTATTGACAAGCTCATACCACACCTTGTGCTAAATCATGGTTGTTTCCTTAAGCTTAACGGTCATAAATACTGAGCGTAAGCGAGTTGCAGTCGTCATTGGTGGAATAACTCGGCCGGGCTGGTTCAGCTGCAGTTTGGGGATCGACACTGGGCGCGGGGAAGCTACGAGCTCCTCGTTGCTCAACCTTGGGGAAACCATGGAGATGGCATGGAGATGGTC